>NW_017550728.1:310346-328233 GCF_001854935.1 Bemisia tabaci | reverse complement strand
AAATCACAGTAGAACAGAGAAAAAATACCGTCGAATAAATAAAGAAAACTATTATCGAAGAAATTCTAATTATTTGGAAAGTAATTCGCTGGCGTAGGTAATCAATGCGTAGCTGCGTAGGAGCATGAGCGAGATTTATCATCAACTGACCGCTGGCCGGTAGGTACCTGGGTGGGCGAGCGACAATACGTAAGCGGTGGCATATGGTTCGATTGACAGAGGAGTTGGGAACGGTCAGACGTAGGGGAAAGGTTCAGGCTGAACCGTTCAGCACAGCGCAGCGTCAGTCACCGGGTGGGGAAGAGAGTCCGGGAGGGGACACTTCCCCTCGAGTGAAATAGAAAAAGGCAGAATCCTTCGAAGTTTATATTAATGATTTCCATGTTGACCTAAATCCAATCAGTTTTCAATAGAGAGCCACTATTTTTGGCTCATCGTAAGCACAACATATTTGACATCAGTTTCTATAAGCAAGTGTTTTTAAAGATGAAGCAGAAATAGTGATCCTCTATTGCGAATGTAATTCAATCGAAATGTATTGACCAATAAAAGTTTCGATGCACGGAAAAAAATGGATTGCTGATTTAAAAATTAAATTGTTAAAAAAAAGTGATAGAGCATCTTGTCGTTTCGACATGGATTCAATAATCGGGTCGTTAGTCAGATCTATTAAATTATTTCGGTTCTTGTAAGCGCAAAGAATTGTATTAAAGACCAAACCATTTGTTATCATGTACGTACCATTGTAACCACGATTTCAAAGGTGGGTGTGACCCGCATTCTACTTTAAGTGTAAGAATGACGATTTTTCCCCCGCTCAGCACGATCCAAAAAAAAAACTCGGTTCTCCTCCGGAGCGACTACCAAGGTAGATGTGTCCAGTAACTTAGTTACGGTCGGCCGCAAACCCATTAAAATCCAAGCTCTGCCCTCCAAGTCTGTTCCGGGCCGCTTCTCGTAAGTCCACTACCACGCGACTATAAAACCTCCTCCGTTCTAGGTAAGCCAATAAACCGCTCGACAGCCTGCTCCGGGCCTCCTCCTCGGGGAATTGCCGCGCGGCGGTAACAAGCTTGCCATCCAGGCCCGTGGTGCGGCGGGGGGGGGGGGGGTGCGCCGAAAGAATCAAAGTTCAATTGGCGGCATAAACAATGGCACAATCGCACTTGGAGCTGTCAAAAGTGCTCAAAACTTGAAGAGTGAAAACACGACGCGAGGGTCGGGGTGGCTGCGAGGCCGCGGCGCACACCGATCCGATTGGAGTGAGAGGAGGACAAATGGACGTATTTCTGTCGAAGGGGCCGTCCACAAATTACGGAAGGCACTTAGGGGGAGGGGTTCAAAATGCGGTTTTTAGAGACTTTTTCGACTTTTAATATTTGTTTGTCAAAATTCAATTTCTTTAGATTTTAATTCTTCCAAATTTCGTTAATTTAAAGACTGATTAGTCCAAATTTCGTTATTTTAGACGCACTGGAAAGAAAAACACATTGGATATAGAGTCCAGACTGATGAAAACATTGACAAGAAAAAATACTCTTGATTCAATCGGATTTTTGCTTGAATCAAAACGAAATCCGCTTAAATGAAGAGGCTTGGTTCTTGATTTAAGCTAGATTCTGATTGAATCAAGAGTACTTTTTCTTGTCGATGTGTTTAAGAGTCTGGACTCTAGATCCAATATGTTTCTTTTTCCAATGCGTCCACAAATTACGAAAGGCACTTAGAGGGGAGAGGCTCGAGAGGTGCCTTTTAGAGACTTTGTAGACTTCTGTAATATTTGCTTGTCAAAATTCAATTTGTTTTATATTTTTTTTCATCCGAGTTTCGTTAATTTAAAGACTGGCTAGTCCAAATTTCGTCACTTTAGACGTTTAATGTTGTTTTGTTAGGATGTAATTTTTTCTGAACTTTTTGAATTAAAAACTGGTTATCTTTTCAATACAACTGCTAATCTTTATGATCTCTTATGATAGGTATTTAAAACACGTTTAGAAGAAGAATTGCGGCAAAATCAAGAAGACAAGTTCAAATCAAATTGCTGTTTCCCGCCCATGAATTCCTGCGCTTATTCACACACTCACGCAAGCACCCAGCGCCAAATCAGGCTTCACTTTTTCCCCGTACTTTTAGATACGAGCACTCCGTCTTTCTGTCATGTTAGTGTCATTAATACTAACTTTCTACAGATGAAACTCAATGATATTTTACTCAATATTCAAGATTTCTTGTATTAAGAGTTATTATAACATGAGGGTATCAACCAGAACGAGTAGGAGCTGCCTCATTCTTGGCTCAATATAAAGGGACTCTACCAGAGATCATTCGTGCGGGGTTGGTTTTCCACAAAACATCATCCCCTAGCCACTTTGCGACGGGGCACTCGAGCCCGTCCGTTCCGCCGTGTGAGAACCCATGCTCGCAGCACCGGACCGGGGCCTGTCGTCACCCCTCCCCCTCCGGCCCAGGACGGGAGGCTCAAATCAAGAGTGACGTCACTGCTTTAAAATCATTACTGCCCGCGGCTCCTGTCCTGCTCATTGTGCGTGAAGGCACCAGACGCACAGCAGACACGCACACATACGATGAACGCACACGTTATGCGTTCTGTGTGTGTGTGTGCGGCGGTGCACCCACGTCATTCGTAAAGCGTCGTGCGTGCATGTTTGTCATAGACTGATGACTTAGTGAATACGTCATTTGGACGTATTTCTGTCGGACAATAACGGGACTATGTGCATTATGACGTGAGCCCTGTTATGCATATGTTCTTACGAGTCTTAGGCTCATGTCTTTATGCACTTAGTTCCGTTTAGCAGAAATACGTCCATTTGACATAATAGGTATCGAACTCTTGGTTCAAACCAAATCAAACTAACATATCCTGATGAGCGAATTCTTCATTTCTTCATGAGCAAACAGAATTTGCAGGTTTCTGAAATTTGATGAATTTCGTGTAATCTCAAATAGAATTTTTCAACGGAAAATCGCGATATTTTACGATTGAGTTGCGATTTTTTACGATTATTTGGCAATAATCTCGCTAGGACCATCAACATCCGAGTGATCATCCTCTATCTTGTCGTGATTTTATCCGTATAAAATCGCGTCCAACAAAATCGAAATTTTATCTCTACAGAGAATTTAAGGGTGTCTGAAATTTGATGAAGTTCGTATTTAAGAGGAAACTACTGAGTGAACTGATCACGAGGATACCCTTGGTTCATGAAATGAACAATTCTTGGAGACGATAAGACAAAATAATCTAATCTGCTAAAATACACGTGTTTAAATGGGAAATGCCGCCAGATGATACCACTAAGTGGTGCATTTTTTCACTTTTAAAAATCTACTTTTATACTATTTTGCATATCAGAAAAAAATTATAAAAAATACTGTGAAATCAGTTCTTTGAGCACTTTCAGATGAGGCAATAAAAAATTTGCATGCAAATTCTCCATTGTGTTGATTTATCAAAATTCAGTCATTAACCGGCCATAAATCAATCGAAGACTTATTAAATAGGAGAACTTTCGATTGTAAAAAAAAAAAACTCCTGGACGCATTTTACCACCATGATGCAAATGTAGGAACATCTGAATTCTATTGACTGAATTTTAATCTTTCTTAAACGTTAGAGTTGAAAGTCTTTCTTGCATAAATTGCTAAAACTTCATGATGAGGTATTACACAGTAAATTTCAAGATTTTATTTTTCATAGAAAGTTGAAACACTACATACATATAATGGCATATGTGTTGTTTCTAAAATGAGCCATAATTGACTGGTTACTTATCACAAATTGTGGACAAAATACTCTCTATGCACGTACATTCGCCAATTACGAGCAACGTAAGTAAATTGAACTGACATCGAATGAGCCACTCAAAGGTATATAAAATTAAGCTCAACAATTTTTGTTTCCTCGTCAAAATTTAACGCAGAATACGGTGGATCTATTAAAAATGCCCAAATCAGATTTCCCGCTCAAAAAGACCAGAGTCTACTCGAATCAAATCAAGCACTAAACCAATGTTGTTTTATTTTACGATTGCAAAATCTCCCAATCTTCTGATTTTTTTGTTGACAGTACTGAAAAGATCTTGTTTATCAGAAGAAGAAGAATATGTGTGTGTGGCCAAACTGTAAGTAAATGATTGACGTATAATTTGATTTTATTTCCTAATTTAGTCTATACTTCCATAATAGTTTTTTTGCGAGAGGGAAGTCTGAGGGCGTTTTTGTTGTTGAGTTTGAGTGCAGACTCCAATTCGACTATACATTTTGCAATTTGGATCTATAAATTCTAGCCCGGTTTAAAAACAACGTATGTGCCATTAGTTTCCCTATGCATATAAGTGTTTTTTGCAGATGAGCCAGAACTTATAGTTCCAAATTGCAAAATGCAGTCCAATTTGTAGTCTATACTGTTCGAATATGAACGTTACGTTTAAAGTCGATATCTCGCTTGTGAGTTAGTTTTGGAAGTTTCTCGATGAACTCAATACGCATCGCATGCAATTTTTGGGAAAAGACACGTGCTGCCATTGCTTGGATTCTCTCGTGGTCCAATCCCGAGTTATTTTTCCCCAGCGCCTCACTAGGTCTGGATACACGATCAAATTCCGAACCAATTCTGATCAAAGTAGACCACTTGATGGCTAATGGTCACCATGCAACAGTCCTCTTCAGGGCCGGATGTACCTACTTGCCGCCCATGGGCCGCCTGTATATTGCCGCCCCCTTCTCATTCGTTTTGAAACATCATAAAAACTATCAAATGAACGTGCGCAGCGGGGGAATGGTGCATAAGACACGTTTACTCGTGTTGACCATATTTTTTTGGAAAGCTCTGTCAACACTACTAGCAAAAGTTCACGGAACTTTCGCGAAAGTTAAGTTTCGTAAACCTATCTCTGTGTGGACAAGGCCTTCCATTCATAAGAAATGAACGAAAAAAACATGAAAGAACAAACATAAATGTGGATTAATGATTTTAACTTCCGCCACCGCGCCGCGCTGACCGCACTGTGTTTGACGCAATGCGTGAAGTATTCACGCAGTCTTGTAGGCGCTATCCGTTTCACGCCGTCCGCAATGACCGCACTGTGTTTGATGCAATGCGTGAAGTATTTGTGCAGTCTTGTAAGCGCTAATATTTGTTAAATGCCGATCGCCACGCCGAGGGTTTCTTCTTTTCATCTTAAGTCCTCGTCATCATTTCTCTCTAAGTCGCGCCAAATTGCGTGTATGGTTTCTCTCTTAACTCGACTAATTGAAGATTTTGTCTCTTGTATCACTGAGATCCGACAAAATTAAAAATTACTATACTCTCAGGAAATGAGAGATTTTGTGGCCTTTTCTCGTTTGTAATTTTTTTCATACCTACATTTAAAAAAATTGCAAAATTTGCCGCCTCCTCCCTCCTATAGATTTGCCGCCATGAGCTGCGGCCCATGTGGCCACCCTTTTAATCCGGCCCTGCATATCTACGAATTGCACATGAAAAACATGCGAAAACACTGTTAAATCACCTTTCGCCTAGAGTACCTGTATAGGGAGAGTACCGACAGATCTGAAACTCCGAAAGTCTATCAGGCCTTCACCGATGCCTCCGCGAATAAAGTTAGGGCAGTTAGTTAAAAGGGCAGCCAACCTATGAATTTCAATTATCCAGAGCGATTTACTGATACTATTGTTACGAACCGTCCTTTATTAAGCACGTGTTTGACTCAGTTTTTGCATAAATGTACTCAATTTCGCGGAAGAACGCTCATTTCTGTACATTCTTGGCCATCTTGGTTAGAATTGGAATCTGCAGACTGGCAGTGAAATTTTGTGCGTTAGAAGTTGGTTAGAAGGGTGGCTGCACTTTTGGGCCCTAAGCCCTCCATGAACCGATCTGTCGGCACTCTCCCAATACAGGTACTCTACTTTCGCCTCTTCCACAGGAAGATGTAAGACGTGCATAACCTTAAACTTGCTTGCTGATATCAGCCATCTTGTTTGTTTATTTACGGCCGTAAGAAAATCGTGTCAGCCTAATTTCACGCGACCAATGAAAAACCGGCACAGAAATGGCCAAACTCTGTCTATAAAGCTGCCATGCTAAGAAAAAATGCCGTATGAACATTCAAGAGTTGCCAAATTGCCCCGGATAGAACATGTATTTTTGAAGAAAATTACGCGTAATTTTCTTCGAAATTTTCAGACAGTTTAGATAAAATTGCGAACAAAATTGTCTGAAAAATTTGTAGGGAAATATTCACAAGTTTCCTAAATAAATTATGTTTTTATTGAAGAAAATGTGGCAACGTATGAAGGCTTCTACGGCGTTCCTCCTGAGCACAGCAGAAAGAACTCTAACGCGGACCATATATTTATTTATTTATTTGTAAAGGTTAGTACATTAGTCTGAACAATACAAGGCTTAATACAAGTCAGTTCAGAAAAAGTTACAAAAAAAAAATAATTTTACAAATTTGAAATTTCTTGCAAGGTGTAGAGAGGGTTTTGTAAAAAGTGTTCTTTTAATGAATAAATTTGGCGACTCAGCTTTGATAAAGATTTCTTTCAACTCTTTGGGTAACTTGTTGAAAAATCTGACAGCCCTAAAACTCAAAGGTATCCCAGTAAGTCCCAGCCCGTGTCAACATTTCTCGTGGTTCTCACTAGAATGTTTCTTGTTTCCATTTGATGGTCATTTTTGCTTCTCTCCTTACTAATATATGCCATTTTTATCGCTTCCTTGATTGAGATAAAAATGTAACGAGCAGAGACCGTTGTAACTCGGAGTTCAGGGAACAGCCTTCTACAAGACTCAAATCTAACAGCTCATCTCAACTCTGTCGTGCTAAGGAAAAACGCCGTATGAACCTTCAGGCGTTGCCAAATTTCCTTTGATAAAACACAAATTTCCTGGTAAACTTAGGAGTATTTTTCCTCCAATTTTTCATAATTTTGTTCACAATTTCACCTAAAGCCCTCGAAAATTTCAATGAAAAATATTCATATCTTTCCTCAGAAATGAACATTTTAGAGAAGGAAATTTGGCAACTCTCGAATGTGCATACAGCGTTTTTCCTTAGCACGGCAGAACTCAACTCTCAGCTCAACTCAACATCTAACAGCAAGGATGCAGCCTCAAAGGCAACGCCAAAGGTGCGCATCAATCAAACTCGAAAATGATGGGAGAGGGCTCAAAAGCGTGTAGCCGAATGCGTGGGCGGGCAAAGGCGGGCGCAAACGAGGCAACAAATAACACTTAATAAATTAGTAAGCAATTCCAGGTAACGAGCGCCGGCCCGTAAATAACACCATTAAGTAGCGCTCGAGATGTAGCACCGCCATATTAGTGAAGGGCTAATTCACGGGTTAAACGGGTGGATGATTAGTTGCATCCGAGCTCGCGGAGGAGGGAGGGGCGACCAGGGGTTGTTGGGGTGCCAAAATGGGCCGCTAGCCATGATATGCATTGGATGCGTTTATGGTCGGCTACTCATAATGCACTGGAAAAAAGACACATTGGATATAGAGTCCAGACTCTTGAAAACATTGATTAGAAAAAGGACTCTTGATTCAATCAGATTTAAGCTTAAATCAAAAGGAAATCCGCTCAAATTAAGAAGCTTGGTTCTTGATTTAATCTTAAATCTGATTGAATCAAGAGTATTTTTTCTTTTCGATGCTTTTAAGAGTCTGGACTCTAGATCCAATGTGTTTTTTTTTTTTCCATGGTGCGAAAAAAAAAGTGAGCTAGTAGCCGACTCAACAAATATAATATGCTATAATCGCTACTCAGGCCAAATAAATAAATTACAAATTTTGGTAAATAACACCATTAAGTAGCGCTCGAGATGTAGCACCGCCATATTAGTCGAGGGCTAATTCACAGGTTAAACGGGTGGATGATTAGTTGCATCCGAGCTCGCGGAAGGAGGGAGAGGCAACCAGGGGTTGTTGGGGTGCCAAAATGGGCCGCTAGCCTTGATATGCATTGGATGTGTTTATGATCGGCTACTCATAATGCGGGGGAAAAAAAGTGAGCAATTAGCCGACTTTTTTACAAATGAATTAGTCAGGACGAAAACACACCAACCCGGAAAAATGAAAGTGACCAAGACACATACAAAACTGTACAGTAGATAAAGAAATTAGTCCGAGAAAAATATCTTTGGTGCCGAAAGATGAGCACTTAGGGACATTCTGAAAGTCCAAGTTGGAACAGATGCGCTAATTTCAATGACTTTTATAAAAATTGACTGTCTTTGCTGAAACTTGAGCATTTTGGAGTTACCGAGTTGGTGTATTTTCAATCTCACTGGTTCAAATATAATATGCTATAATCGCTGCTCAGGCCAAATAAATAGATTACAAATAAATAAAAAGTTGGTTGATCAATTAAATCCTTTCGGTGGATCTGACCAAAAAATGTAACTCAAGGTAACCCAATGTAATCATTAACACGGAAATCAACTGCGTATTTATAAACCCAGTTTCACTATAAAAAAGTCTATAAAAGTAATCAAATAATTTATATCCATAAATAGTTAGTTAGTTAGTTAGTTTATTTTAAGACATTCAGCATTACAGGCTATTAACGCCTTTACAGAGAATTTTGAAAATGGGTGTATATACGAAAATTTAGATTTTTAAATTAAGAGAGGCGATGAGTTTCAGATATTTGGTAGTTACATTGGGTTCATCGCATGTAAATGGGTTTGTATTTCTGTTGATTGTAGGGGAGTAGATCTGTGATTGGAGATATCTGAGGGCAGAGCAGTCCATAATTACGTGTTTGATGGTTCGAGGTGATAAATTACAGAAGTTACAGATGGGTTGATCATGGATACGTAAAAACAAAGATGTATTTAAAATATATCACAGAAACATAAATTAAAAATCCTATTCATGAGCAATGATTTGCCACTGCAGTAAGTGACAATCGTTGGTGCAACATTAACGAGAAAAAAGAGCCATTACGGATATCAAATTAAATATTCCTAATATTTCGGGAGATAATATGACCTAACATCCTGTACCAAAAACGAGGGTTGATTATTTTTATTACTTGTTGATGCCATTCCATTTTTAGTTTCCACGTCAATGAAGGGCTGATTACCACCCTAAATCGTCCCGGGCGTTTCGCATCCATTTTTATCCTTCTTGACCCATTTTGGTCTGTTTTCCTTCTCCTAAATTATTCATTCAAGTCTTGATTACTCACAGTGATGCTGCCGTAAAAAATTGCGCATGCTACTACGCCGAAAAATGAAAAATATATTGCGCTCACACTTAACATTAATCTCTTCATAGTTTTAGGATGAATGGTAATCACCTTGATCGTGTTTGTGAATGGCACAAACTTTTTGATCATTCTTAACGCTGAAGGTTAAATTTATTTTTTCTCATTGTTTCGTCAGATGTTCATTCGTTGGAATCAACAATCAAGGAAAGTACACGGAATAAATTGATTGCTGATTTAAAAATCAAATTGTTAGAAAAATGCCCGATATGTTTCAAATGTAAATTTTACGATATGGTAAAAATCTAATTCAATCACGATTCGGTTTGTCAAACTGAACTTTCGGTTTGTGTAACCGAACATTTGGTTCATATGTTCGTCAATTCACTTTTCCGTTGAAGTTCCGTTACACGAACCGGAAGTTCAGTTTGACGAACCGGAAATATGGTTTGACAAACCGAATTAGTTGGGATGATATGGAACACCGAACTTTGGTTCGTGCGGTCGAACTTTGGTTCATACGACCAAACTTTTCATTCAGTAGGGGTTAGATTAAGTAGGTAAGGTAGGTCAGGTTAGATCAGGTTTGGTAAGTAAAATTAAGGGATGTTCCCTCGTGTGGTGGTGCGGGGATGAATACGCGGGTGTTTTTTTTTTTTTTTCTTAGTTCACAACGCACAATGGAACGAAAAACAATACTGCCGTTCGCAGTAAAAACTCCGTAACTCCACTCAAAATCGTTTCCTTCTTTCCAGAACATACTGTTCTACTGCAAAAAAATTCAATTGCCACAGGGCTTCATTTTCCATTTTCAGCTCCAAACGGTGTGGCGGAGTTGTATTGAAAAAACGGAGGGTGAATATTTGTTGCTTTTCTTGCAAAACCGCAATTTGTCTGAAAAAAATTGAAAAATTGTCGAATGGAGTTATGGCGTTTTTACTTTGGACGCAGAAAAGTCCTACTTTCACCGAATCCGACGGAAAACCTAAAAATTTCTCGAAGGCATGGCGACTGAGCACGAAGCGAGATTCGCGGGAAAATAGGAATGAGTGATGGGGGTCCCGGTCCCTATCTCCCAAACGGACTTTGTTATGTCTGGCCCCACTTAATATCACGACCGCTGACCGATCCTCGTTACTAAATTACCCCCTCCTTCCCCGACAAACCGCCCCTTTCCACCTCTCTCCGCCAGCCGTGCTCAACTCGGACTAGACGAGAGACCGCATACTCTATTCTGGAAAGCTCAAAGGGAAGCCTTGCCTCATCTCTGGAGATTTTCCTGGAGACCGTTGCGTTCGGACTTTCGGTCATTTTTGCCGTGCTAAGGAAAAACGCCGTATGAACACTCAGGCGTTGCCAATTTTCCTTTGATAAATCACGACTTTCCTGGTAAACTTATGAATAAATTTCTCTGCCAATTTTTCAGATAATTTTGTTCGCAATTCCAACCAAAGTTCCTGGAAATTTCAGGGAAAAATATCAATGAAATTTCCTAAAAAATAAACATTTTAGTGAAGGAAATTTGGCAACTCTCGAATGTTCATACGGCGTTTTTCCTCAACACGGCAGATTGGATGCAGGATTTTGGCGAAGACAAAACAGGGGATAAGAATGACGTATTTATGCCAAAACGCATGTATTTATGTTCGTATTTGTGCTCCAGAAAGGTGCGTAACAAGCAGTGTTAAAGCGGGCGTGATTTCAATTGGAGAAACGGAAAAGTAGGATTTTACGTTCTGTCAAACGGAACTATGTCGCAACTGAATGCGGCACTCATGAGCCGTGGGAATGGCAAATGAGCGTTGTTGACAGAGCTCATGAGCTAACATTGACCACGCGGACACCGTGGTGGATGACGTCAAAAACCCGACTTTTCAAAAAGCGATATCTTGGTCAATAATAAACGTAGGAAGCTGTGGTTTGGACAGATCTTATTATTTTTGGAGAATCTACGAGAATCAAGCATCAAGGCACGTATCTGTGATCAGCACAACTGACCCATTCTGCCGTGCTCAGAAAAAACGCCGTATGAGCCTCCAAGCGTTGCCAAATTTCCTTTAATAAATCACGAATTTCCGACAGAATTCGACAGAAAAACTCCAAGGAAAAATCTCTATAGCTCTCTTCAAAAATAAACATTTTATTGGAGGAGATTGGGCAACTCTTGAATGTTCATACGGCGTTTTTCCTTAGTATGGCAGCATTAGGTTACTAACAAAAATATTGCGGTGCAAACACGATAAATCGGAAATGCCCATACCGTTCAACAAATTGGGATAGTACCACAATGTTAGGAGATAACCCCCAACACTTTCTTTTCCGTGGCGTTGCCTCGAAATTTTTTTACTCCTTTTCTAAACGCCGATCGAAAATCAATACTCGGAAAAGCGAGCTTTCGGGCCGACTCCGAGGATAAATAGACCTCATATCGGGGGTTGATCGGCTGCAATCGGATACCGGGCCTAATTAGGGCCGACCGGGCCTCGCGGGCCCGAGCGTCCGACTTGTAAACTGTCCGGCTTAAATCTAAATTTATGTTGCCGGCAACACTTTCCTTTCTTAAATTTAGTTCAGCGCAATAAATATACTGCCCCTTCCGCCTTTCTCCCCCCCCCTCCCCGCGTGAGATCTCGTTGTTCCGGGCGTCTTTTTCTCAATCAAGCAGCTCCTCGCCCTTCGCCGTCGGTCCAGACGGCGCAGCCCTCCTCGGTTGAACCTGCCGTATTTCACACCATTAGCTCGAGACTGATGCTCTAGTCAACCCCTCCGGTGGGTTGTCAAATTGGGACGAGAAATTTCAAATTTTCGATGTTTGATATATTTTATTTCAACAAGTGGATTTTACGAAAGAACGAAGAAACACAGCTTCATATTTTTAAAGAACACTTGTGTGACATGTCATAAAACAAAATAAAATCAAAACCGAGAAAAAGAAAGCACCCACTGGAAAAAAACACATTGGATCTAGAGTCCAGACTCTTAAAAACATCGACAAGAAAAAATACCCTTGATTCAATCAGATTTAAGCTTAAATCAAAAAGAAATCCGCTCAAATTAAGAGGATTGGTTCTTGATTTAAGCTTAAATCTGATTGAATCAAGGGTATTTTTTCTTGTCGATGTTTTTAAGAGTCTGGACTCTAGATCCAATGTGTTTTTTTCCAGTGTAGTTTCAACAAGCGGATTTTACCAAAGAACGAAGACAAACTGCTTCATATGTTTAAAGACCACTTGTGTGTCATGTCATAAAACAAAATAAAATCAAAACCGAGAAAAAGAAATCACCGGTTGGCCAATCCTGACAGAACCTAGAATATTTTTAGGCTTAAACAAGGAAAATTTAAGACAAATCAGGGAAAAAGTGAATGTAGAAGGACAAGATATGAATAATGAAATAGAATCAATAATAATAAAATAGATTAAATTAAATTACGAGGAAACTGAATTGAATTTATTGAAAAAGGGTTCTCACTCCAGTGTATAACTCGTTAAAAAATTTTAAAAAAAAGTATAAAAAAATTAAATTACAACATTTGCTGGAAAAAGGGTCCGTTATAAGAACGTTGTATGCTAGAAGGAACCAGAGACGGGTAGGAAAGGAGTATGCTCGTTAGTTACGGGCCGTGAGAATGAATGACAATATAAAGCGCCAGTGACGTCAAAGATGACGCCCGGACTCGACGAGCTAAACTTTGCGCTATAACTCATGAGCCATGTCCACGAAGCTCTTGTCACATGCCCATGACTCATGAGGTAGCGTATAGTTGGCGCTTGAGTCCTTCGGATAAAGTGTAAAATCCGAATTTTCCATTTTGCAAAAAGGAATCACGTCCAATTTCACTTTTTTCTTCATTTCCAGCTTTTTACAGCACACCCCATCTTTCCCACCCGTCTCTGATTCCTTTTAGCATAAGTATTTCCTTGTAACTCGTAGGAAATTGGTCAAATAGGGAATTGTATCAAATGCCTCGGCAAATTTTTACAGTTTTCGGAATTTTGTAAATTTATGGCAAGGAGCTCACACGAGTTATCAGTATTTTGGGAAAAATAACTCATCAAATCTTCCATCTCTCCGTGATCCTTCTTCCTCACGAACATGCTATTCGTATTTTTACAAATTTGTCTCTACTAAAAATTGGATTTTCAACTCTTCATTAATTCCCTAATCTTACAGATCGATTTTGCCAGATAATTAATGAAAGCTGGAACCCTCAGATTTGGGAATGAATGGGAAACGACGGACATCCTCGGTTCTTCGATACTCCGAGAAAATCCGATCCGGTGTATCTAAACTTGGCAAGGGAGGATCACATATTCGAGCTCTTCTGAGTGTAGTCTCAGGTGTCCAATAAATCACAACTTAATCTGCTAATTAAAATCCGATTTTTCATCTTCAAAGCAGTGCTCCGCCTCGTAACTGCTTTCTTTGCATTGTAGGGGGTGTAGCTTTAGGCGAAATGGATATCTTGCGAGAGAAACGTAACCGGTGTTATAGAGACTATTTATTGAGGATTATAAATCGGTGAAGATTATTTCTTGTCTCTGTGAGCACACAAACTACGTGAGAAATACGAGGAGATGAAACTGTAGGTGCCCGAAGAAAAGGATATGACCAAGTAAAGCATGATGAGTAATGCTTGAAAAAAGTAGATGAGAACGAAAATGGAAAATTAGTAAAATACAGGACTTAATGACAGTGCTTCAAAATGCATTCTAATGCCTCACTTTTTAAAAGCGCAATAACAGGGACTAATAGAGGTAAAACAATGAGGAAAAAGTTAGAAAATGTCGAGGTATCGTCACTAAACACTGAATACAACCTCTTGTTCGCGCTTCGCGCCATCTCGCCTTCAATTTTGCAGACGCAACACGGACATCCATCAAGCACGAATAGTTGTATCTCTGCGCCGCGCCATCATCAACGTGCGTTGATGTGTCTTTGATTTCTACACATTCAAATATGTTGAGGTTGAGCTTGCTGAATATACGGATGATATGATTTAATCAAATTAATTAAAAAGAAAAACATATAAAAATATTTAGAGGCCTCTTAAACGCCCTTAAAGAGCGCACGTATAAAATTGGTATTTCGGTGAGTTTTGTCGTGTCAAGGAAATTTTTCGACGACTACCACTTTCAAAAATAGTCTAACACCTTAATTTGTGCTAGACGAAGACTTAATCGGCCAAAATTAAGTGAACGGAAATAACTTTTACACCTCGGAGAGTTTGAGTCGACCTGACTTTGAAAGATAATCACCGCGATTTTACGGTTGAAATCCTGATGATGATTTCCGTTTCATTGTCTTTTAAGGGTGATGCTATGCCCATTGATCATTTCGCGATTTGATCCTCCTCACCAACACAGTTTGTCAGACACGAGTCGTCACTTCCCTTACGGAAGAATGTAACTATATTTCAATGTCGCCAAATTTGTCCTCATAAATAGCATTTTTACCAGGAAAATCTCGATCATTTGGATTGCATTTTGCAAAAAGGAACCACTAGCATTGCAATGATGCTAAGATTGTGCAACTTCATCTTTTGCAATAAAACTGCGGAAATAGTGAAAAACTATGAAATTTAGATGGTAATTTTTGTCTTAAATTTACAGTTTTCAGCGAGTAAAATAGAAACTATGAATGGATAATCGGGTTTTTCCTCCAAGACAAAAGAAGTTGCACAATCTTAGCAACATTGCAATGATGGTGGTTCCTTTTTGCAAAATGCAATCCATTTCTGACTGAAAAATTCACTGATTTTTCTCCTGATCTAGTGCAAAAATCAGACAAATTTTGGACACACATTTTTGATGTATACTCTCGTAAATAGTTTCATTGTTTGAGCTAATTTTGCAACCTGGGAATGGCGTTATGTTCCTTTTTCTGGGGAACGATGAAGTTACTCAGCACATCGCTATACTCGATTAAAATTAAGTGGACGGAAATAACTTTTACACCTGGAAGATTTTGAGTCGACCTGACTTTGAAAAATAAAGGGGGTCAAAATTAAAAACTCAAGTATACCTCGATAAATTACAATTGTAATGTATTAAGTTATACTTGAGTTTTTAATTTTGACCCCCTTCATTGTAAATGTGACCTCAATGTTTGTGAGTCTCGGTTTTTAAAGTTTTTTACTGACTTTGAATGATAATCACCGCACCCTTACGGTTAAAATCCGGATGATGATTTCCGTTTCATAGATCGTATTCGATACATCAAACGGGTGAGATTGTATCGATATCGATGGGTTCAAAACATAAACATAGCCTTAATAGTAAATTAAGAAATCTGAGAGAAGGGGTCTTTTGTAACAGAGGTTTTATTCTTTTGAGTACCAAATGCCAATGCAAAGTGAAATTGTCAGGAAATTTCTCATTTTCAGCTTTTCCAACTTAAATCCTTACAGTTTGGTTCGAGGTTATGTTCTATTGTTTTGAACCGAACGATACATCGAATCGCTATCGAGTACGGTCTATTGCCTTTCAAGGGTGCATGAGGCTGCCCACCGATCATTCCGCGGTTTGATCTTTCGCACCGGCACAGTTTGTCAAACACAAGTATGAAATGCATCCCTCCCTCTCGACATTGCCGTCGCTCATTGACGATCCACATCGAGGGCGATACGGGGTGAAAAAAAAACGAGAAGAAAAAACACGCACACACTAAAAAAAGCGACCGTTTGAAGTATCGTAAAAACAAAACGACGAAGATAAAAAACAAAGAGGCGCAGCGGGGCGACGGTGAGAAATAAACAAGATAAAGAGAGCGAAGGTCGGGGGGAAATATGTCAAATATCGGAGGCTGGATCCCACTTAAGTTCATCTCCACTAAAGGAATAGCATATGAGAAAGAGTGTATCAATAGAGTATTGTGGGGTATTTGCATAATAGGCTTCGCGAGGGGCTTCCTTCTTCTTCCTCCTTTCTTTTCCCCGCCCGTTACAGCCCGCCATATGCTCGCGCGGGCCCACCCTCCAACGAGGAACCACCTAACTACATACGAGGGAACTGCAGAGTTATGTTCTTTTTACTCGGGAGGGTGGCTTAGGCCCGCTCTCTTATCCCTGCTTCATTTCCTCGGCTGTTTTTTCCAGTTTATTTTGATTTTTCCTGTCGAGAGGGGCAAATATGATGTGTAATGCGCACCCGTGTAACGTATACATGATATTTATATGTTGTTATGCATGTTTTATTTGAAATTCGAGAATGTACGCGGATTCCTTGCCCGCGCTCGGTGCCGCGCACCCCTGATATCCTGATGTTTGCGTCTGCGTTTTATTCAATTACTCGTTACTCCGCGTATCTCTGACGGCGTTTTTCTCCTCAGATGCCCTCTATCCTCTATCGGATCCGTTCTTTGATTCGGAGCTATGACGTCATGCCGGTTTTATCTTCCGAGAAGAGCAGCGAGGCCGAAATTTTCGAATTCGAGTTGCCTTCAAAATTCATCGATCTAATATTGAACCCCAGGACTGTTTTAATATAGTCAATTTGACCTAGAGTCCCTTTATACTGAGAGTCAAGACAACACCCCCTCATGGAGTCACAAACGGGAATAAAGATTACAGAAATTGAACGCTTTTCGTAATCTTTGATCGGCCCATTCTCAAATTCCTTTACCCGTTCCTTCTCTCATTCCGTTTGTTCCTCGCCAAACCCGTAATTCCTTGGTCCATTCCAGATTATAATCTTTGCAATCGGCGAAAATGTAATCTTTATTCTCGTTTGTGACACTGTGAAGGCTTAAAATACGGGAACCAATCAGAAATGTATTCACATTGTCTTGACTCTCAGTATAAAGGTACTCTAATTTGACCCGGCTTGGAAAAGGGCGTTAGTGGTTTTTACTCGAGAGAGCTTGCATGGAATTTCAAATGAATAAATATGTGTGTATAATTTACCAGCTTCATACTATATTTCCATGTTGACCTAAATCCAATCAGTTTTCAATAGAGAGCCACTATTTTTGGCTCATCATAAGCACAACATATTTGACATCAGTTTCTATAAGCAAGTGTTTTTAAAGATGAAGCAGAAATAGTGATCCTCTATTGCGAATGTAATTCAATCGAAATGTATTGACCAATAAAAGTTTCGATGCACGGAAAAAAATGGATTGCTGATTTAAAAATTAAATTGTTAAAAAAAAGTGATAGAGCATCTTGTCGTTTCGACATGGATTCAATAATCGGGTCGTTAGTCAGATCTATTAAATTATTTCGGTTCTTGTAAGCGCAAAGAATTGTATTAAAGACCAAACCATTTGTTATCATGTACGTACCATTGTAACCACGATTTCAAAGGTGGGTGTGACCCGCATTCTACTTTAAGTGTAAGAATGACGATTTTTCCCCCGCTCAGCACGATCCAAAAAAAAAACTCGGTTCTCCTCCGGAGCGACTACCAAGGTAGATGTGTCCAGTAACTTAGTTACGGTCGGCCGCAAACCCATTAAAATCCAAGCTCTGCCCTCCAAGTCTGTTCCGGGCCGCTTCTCGTAAGTCCACTACCACGCGACTATAAAACCTCCTCCGTTCTAGGTAAGCCAATAAACCGCTCGACAGCCTGCTCCGGGCCTCCTCCTCGGGGAATTGCCGCGCGGCGGTAACAAGCTTGCCATCCAGGCCCGTGGTGCGGCGGG
>NW_017550728.1:282405-306452 GCF_001854935.1 Bemisia tabaci | reverse complement strand
TCCAAATTGCAAAATGCAGTCCAATTTGTAGTCTATACTGTTCGAATATGAACGTTACGTTTAAAGTCGATATCTCGCTTGTGAGTTAGTTTTGGAAGTTTCTCGATGAACTCAATACGCATCGCATGCAATTTTTGGGAAAAGACACGTGCTGCCATTGCTTGGATTCTCTCGTGGTCCAATCCCGAGTTATTTTTCCCCAGCGCCTCACTAGGTCTGGATACACGATCAAATTCCGAACCAATTCTGATCAAAGTAGACCACTTGATGGCTAATGGTCACCATGCAACAGTCCTCTTCAGGGCCGGATGTACCTACTTGCCGCCCATGGGCCGCCTGTATATTGCCGCCCCCTTCTCATTCGTTTTGAAACATCATAAAAACTATCAAATGAACGTGCGCAGCGGGGGAATGGTGCATAAGACGCGTTTACTCGTGTTGACCATATTTTTTTGGAAAGCTCTGTCAACACTACTAGCAAAAGTTCACGGAACTTTCGCGAAAGTTAAGTTTCGTAAACCTATCTCTGTGTGGACAAGGCCTTCCATTCATAAGAAATGAACGAAAAAATCATGAAAGAACAAACATAAATGTGGATTAATGATTTTAACTTCCGCCACCGCGCCGCGCTGACCGCACTGTGTTTGACGCAATGCGTGAAGTATTCACGCAGTCTTGTAGGCGCTATGCGTTTCACGCTGACCGCACTGTGTTTGCCGCAATGCGGTAGGTATTCACGCAGTCTTGTAGGCGCTGCGAGTTTCACGCCAACCGCTGCTGAACGCACTGTGATTGACGCAATGCGTGAAGTATTCACGCAGTCTTGTAGGCGCTATCCGTTTTACGCTGACCGCAATGACCGCACTCTGTTTGATGCAATACGTGAAGTATTCGTGCAGTCTCGTAGGCGCTTATATGTGTTACATGCCGATCGCCACGCCGAGGGCTTCTCCGTTTCATCTCAAGTCCTTTTCATCATTTCTCTCTAAGTCGCGCCGTTCCGGGCCAAATTGCACGTGTTTTAACTATTTGGTTTCTCTCTTAACTTGAATAATTAAAGGTGCTGTCTCTTGTATCACTGAAAGACGACAAAATTAGAAATTATTATACTCTCAGGAAATGAGAGATAATGTCGCCTTTTCTCGTTTGTAATTTTTTTTCTAAATACGATTTTTTTTATACCTACATTTAAAAAAATTGCAAAATTTGCCGCCCCCTATAAATTTGCCGCCATGGGCCGCGGCCCATGTGGCCACCCCCTTAATCCGGCCCTGGTCCTCTTTGATTAAAATTGCACGGGCCATCAAATATTGATCAGTACTTTGGGAAAATAAGTCGTTTGGATCTAGAGTCCAGACTCTTAATTACGTTGACAAGAAAAAATACTCTTGTTACAATCCGATTTTTCCTTGAATCGAAGAACCGAGCCTTCTTGATTTAGGGCGATTCCTTTTGATTCAAGCAAAAAGTCCGATTGAATCAAGAGTACTTTTTCTTGTCAATGTTTTTAAGAGTCTGGATTTTAGATCCAAGCGACTTTTTGTCCAGTGTACGGAGTGCCACCATTCTACAATTCCTGCCACAGGAAACATTTCTGCCAAGTTTTAATTTAGAAATTAAGCAAATTAATGATTTTAAGACTAATGACTCCCGACACGTTGATGGTAATTGGTTCGGGGCTTTGATCGTGTATCGAGACCTACTAGGAAAATACTCGAAAATTTTCTGCGAATGGTTTAAATAGAGAGCATTCCTCGAGTTAGGTTACACTGGAAAAAAAGAAGAAGAAAAAAAAAANAAAAAAAAAAAAAAAAAAAAAAAAAAAAAAAAAAAAAAACACATTGGATCTAGAGTCCAGACTCTTAAAAACATCGACAAGAAAAAATACTCTTGATTTAATCAGATTTAAGGTTAAATCAAGAACCAATTGAGCGGATTTCCTTTTGATTTAAGCTTAAATCTGATTGAATCAAGAGTCATTTTTCTTGTCAATGTTTTCAAGAGTCTGGAATCTAGATCCAATGTGTTTTTTTTTCCAGTGTAGGTAGTTTAGGTTAGGTATGCTGTCTCAGCATTTTGCTATCAGGAGGACTGATCCAACTTTGACCGGATAGATATATAAGCGCCGAAAGGCATTTGTTTTGCTGCGTGCGTCCGNGGGGGGGGGGGGGGGGAGTACTGAATAGCGGTTGAATCCTTTTTTGAGATGTAGCTCAGCTATTTCCAATACATTTTCAGAATCAAAACATTATTCCCTTAGCGAAAAGGTTAATTACTCTCTATGTACCCTCACAAGTAATAATACCCTGCGCCGTACTGGGAAAATGTCCTGCAACTTTCTTCGAACTATTCATATTGGAGGCATTTCTTGGACAGAGATTTTCCCTTGAGAGGAAAACGTCGTTGTTTGGTCGAAAGGAGGTATTTTTACTTCAACGTTACAAAATTTCCACTTAATATTGTTCTTTCACACTGGAAAAAAACACATTGGATCTATAGAGTCCAGACTCCTAAAAACATCGATAAGAAAAAATACTCTTGTTTCAATCAGATTTAAGCTTAAATCAAGAACCAAGCCTCTTAATTTGAGCGGATTTCCTTTTGATTTAAGCTTAAATCTGATTCAATCAAGAGTCCATTTTCTTGTAAATATTTTCAAGAGTCTGGACACTAGATCCAATGTGTTTTTTTTCCAGTGTAGTAAGAAATGGCTGTGCGTCTCTGAATGAAAAAATTGATTACTGATTTTTTTCTGATTATCAAACAAAATCAGTCAAATTTTGGTCGGAAGTTGCGCTATTATATTCTTGTGAAACATCAAATTTTTAGAGTAGAATGAAGTTACCTTCCCTTGTTCAATGAAAATATGAAAAATCCACATGGAAAGTTAGAAAGTATGAACGTTTAAAATCATGATTTTTTTTATTGAAAGTTGAGGCAAAGTGTAGGGTAACTAGTTGAATTTTGTTTGAAACGACATATGTCGTAAATTCAGGTTTATACGCGTACTGGTCGAATGGTCAAGGCCGAATTAAGGGGGTAGCCACATGGGCCGCAGTCCATGGCGGCAAATCTATAGGAGGGAGGAGGCGGCAAATTTTGCAATTTTTTTAAATGCAGGTATAAAAAAAACGGATTTAGAAAAATAAATTACTGGCGAGAAAAGGCGACAAAATATCTCATTTTCTGAGAGTATAGTAATTTCTAATTTTGTCGGCTCTCAGTGATACAAGAGACAAAATCTTCAATTAGTCGAGTTAAGAGAGAAACCATACACGCAATTTGGCGCGACTTAGAGAGAAATGATGACGAGGACTTAAGATGAAAAGGAGAAACCCTCGGCGTGGCGATCGGCATTTAACAAATTTTAGCGCCTACAAGACTGCACAAATACTTCACGCATTGCATCAAACACAGTGCGGTCATTGCGGTCAGTGTGAAACGGATAGCGCCTACAAGAGTACATGAACACTTCACGCATTGCGGCAAACTCAGTGCGATCAGCGTGAAACGCATAGCGTCTACAAGACTGCGTAAATACTTCACACATTGCGCGAAACACGATGTGGTCTGCGCGGCGCGGCGCGGCGGCGGAAGTTAAAATCATTGATCCACATTTATGTTTGTTCTTTCATAATTTTTTCGTTCATTTCTTATGAATGGAAGGCCTTGTCCACACAGAGATAGGTTTACGAAACTTAACTTTCACGAAAGTTCCGTGAACTTTTGCTAGTAGTGTTGACAGAGCTTTTCAAAAAAATGTGGTCAACACGAGTAAACGCGTCTTATGCACCATTCCCCCGCTGCGCACGTTCATTTGATAGTTTTTATGATGTTTCAAAACGAATGAGAAGGGGGCGGCAAAATACAGGCGGCCCATGGGCGGCAAGTGGGTAAATCCGGCCCTGGGAATGGTATCCTCCAGATGCTTGTGTCTTGGAAGCAAATTTTATCACGTTTCAATGGTAGCCCTGGTTATTGCTTGAGACTGATTTACAAGTTGGACAAAGTGTATGGATCAAATTCAACGGATTTTTTCAGAGGTTCAAATAATTTCAGCTCTACATCTCAAATCTTTAAATGGTGGCAAGGAATTTTTGCCGGGTTGCAGTATATTATTTACTTAGAATTTTGTAATAAACCCAAAAACTTAATTTGAAAGTTCAAAATATAATATCTTAGAGGAGGAAAAGTTCATCGCGTGCGAACGTATGAAGTGAACTTTGAGCTTTTGAGCTTTTGGTAGAATTTTGATTAGTTTTTTCACCTCTTAGAAATGATATGTTGAGCTTTTTGGGTTTTCACGGAATTTAACGTGAGAAAATCTATACCAAACCGCAAGAAAATTTCCTCGTCACTGCCGTATAAAAGATTTTGGATGTAGAGATGGAAAATTCTTTGAGCCTCTGAGAAAACCCTCTGGATTCGAGGCATGCAAACTGTTCATTAAAAATCATCCTCCAAGCAGCAACTCATCCTAAGTCTTTAATTTAACAATGATTATGGATCTTTTCCGGGTTTTGGTAAAAATGTTCTCAAGTGAAATTTCGTGACAAGTTAAGAGCTTAAAAGTTCACTACATGCTCTCGCGTGCGATTATCTTCTCCTTCGCTTAGAAATTCATTTTGAGCTTCCAAATAAAATTGCGTTGGGTTTATCACAAAATTTTACGTACAAAAACGCACTAAAACCCGGGATCAATTTCCTTGCCACTACCCCACTAAAGATTTGAGATGTAGAGATGGAAAATATCTGAACCTCTGAGAAAACCTACTGGATTCAACGCATGCAAACTGTCCATCATAAATCACCCTTCAAGCAACAACCAGGCTGACGCGCTAAGGAAGAACGCCGTATGAACATTCAAGAGTTGCCAAATTTCCTTCGATAAAATATTTATTCTTCAGAAAAGTTTTGAATATCTTCCCTTTAAATTTTCAGAATCCTCGGGTAAAATTGCGACCTAAATAATCCGAAAAAATGGGAGGAAATTGTTCATAAATTTACCGCGAAATTCTCGTTTTATCAAAGAAAATTTGGCAACGCCTAAAAGTTCATACGGCGTTTTTCCTTAGCACGGCAACCACTTGGAAGCGTGTGGCGGAAGGGGTGATTGAAGCACGTGACAACGACCACTAGAACACCGGGTTGCGCACGAGTAAAACCTAACCCCTCATTTCCGGTTATTATCCTATCATTACCAACCTGTCCTCAGCGAGGCTCGCTATCGATTGTGTGTACAACTCCACTAATTGTACGTGTAAGTATGCAGTGTTGCCACTCCGCCCTCGTGGGTGCATTCAGCGTCGTCTTCGGGGGGTTTTCCGGTTTGTCAAACCGGCAGACCTGATCCGAGCACGTGGACGAGCGGGTCTCAACTCGGGCCGGCGTTATTAATTATTTTCAATTAAGTTCAATTTCCGAAAGGGTCAGCTCGGGTCGTGTCCTTATGCAGACCGGAAATTGGACTGACCGCGGGATTTGGTGATGATACCGGAAGTGCTCGGCTCTCGGCTAGTTGCACGGCTACAGGTTTACATGGGGGTCATCGGGCACGATATGCAAAGAGGAGGCTCGACGTGGTGGGAGCATGGTATTTCGTGGATAGGGAAGATTTGCCCTGACACCTCGAAAATTTTACATTTTAAGGCCTGGATACACGCTCAAATTTCCATCAATTTTGGATCAAATGATGACTGGTGCGCACTAAAATGATGACAAAAATGTCGGTCAGATTTTTGCAGGTCGCAAAAATTTGATGGTAGATGGTGCGCACCAGTCGCCATTTGATCGGAAATTGATGGAAATTCGAGCGGAAAATGGAATTTGGGAATTGAACATTGCTTGATTAAGAAGCTTTCTGAAACCGTCGTAGTGCGCGATTTGACTCACGTAGAGCTTTGAGTTTCTTGTGAGCGGGCAGTTCAAATTCCTCGTAACCAATGTGAAATAAAAATGTTCATATCTCCGTTAGGAGTTGGTTTCAGTAATTTTCGTTGCGCGAATCGTGTTCTACGTGAACTTCTGGTTAAGAAACATGTATCAGATTGCTTAAATTCGTACCTTGTCTAGTGGTCCATTTGCTCACCAAAATTTCAAGTATCAACTGAAAGCTAAAAAGGGAAGGGAAACTCTTGATGTATCAGTAATTATTTGTCTTTGGAGGGAGGAAAGGGATCCGTATTTCATGAAAGACCCCTCGGGTTTGTCTCAGTATCAAAATGCGTAATGCGTCATAGGCTCTTGCAATTCGCCCAGAATAGCCACCTCCAAGTATTGGAGGTATATATATACCTGCCAAGTATCCCGTATGAGGTATGAGCTAATCCTCTTGGGACGTGAGCAATTGAGCATGTTTCTTTGATGCCAAAAAAGCTAATCAGATCATTGTTTGATATGCGCCGGAATGCCCACTGCCACCCTATATCTCCGTCAAAAATAGATTGTTCGCTCTGACCTTCCTTTATATCTCGGATTGCCTGAAGCTCACTATCTCCAACTGATTAGTGTCTCCCAATCTGTTTTCGTGACAAAATTGCAAAAAATTTTCAATGTCATAGGGGGTGGTCTAGGGGGCGTTCGCCCAACAAAGAGGAGGAAGAAAAAGGGGGAAAAGATAGAATGAAGGAACGGAGGAAAGAAGGAAGGGCGCTGGTATTCCGTAATTTTTCATGACGAAATTAATTCAAACGGCATGTTAGATACTTTAAAATTTCAAAGATATGCTGAGGGAAGCCCACAGGTTATTTTCGCCCCACCCCCACCCCCTATTCGGAAAGTCTGGATCCGGGTATTTTCAATGCTTCCATCAACGCATTACTTTCGCTATAATTTGAAGAAAGTTATATAAAGTACGTATGATTTTAAGGATGCTTTTTTTACTTCAGGTTGTGTTTCTTCTTTTCAATGTTATCTGTGAGCTTTAACCCACACTAAAACATCTCACGCACTGAAATAATTCCTAGTTAGATCAACAGGAATTCCTATTTTATACGCTGTGACAGAAGGTTCTCGTTAAAACAGAGGGAAATTACCTCGTTTTAAACAATATTCCTACTATTTCAAAGGAACGCCCATTGTCGTCCTGTGGTAACATCCGTAACTGGAACGCGGATTTTATTCTCAGTGCACTCCAACGTTGTTAGCGTTTAGGTAATATGTTCCAACAAATTACTCAATTAGGTTAACAATGTCTCTGATCCAGTCGTACTACTGTTTTCGTCCTCAGTTTGCCCGGAAAAAGATGAAAGAAAACTTTGCCGAAAACACAATAAAAAGTCTAGCAAACTACTTATCTGCCATACTGAGCAAGAACGCAGTAAATCCATCAAGATTTTCCCGCGTTTTTTTTTGGAACTTAACACTTTATAAAATAAAAACTGTTTTACTAATGCACCTCAAATTCTCAGGTTAAGTTCTTGATAGTATTTGCAAAAGAATTCTGTAAAAACATTGTTCTAGCGTACACAAGTTTTTCTGCTGCGACACATTGTTTCCAAAAAATTTTAAAAGGCGTGTACAGCGTTTTTGCGTTGCACGGCAGTTTTATCATTTTAATTGATGATCTAAGGTTATTTTCCAAGAATTTTCTTCCTTAAAAAGTATTTGGAACATCAGAACTCCCACTTTATGAAGATTCATAAATGCTTATGATTGCTTATGACTATTTGGAAATTAAAGTCAGGTCTTATTTTTTTTTTTTTTTTTTTTTTTGGGGGGGGGGGAGTCCAATCCGATTACCAAAACAAAAAGTGTCTTCGGACGCGGAAAATGTGTATACGCATCATACTCACTGGGCAAATATTTTTAAGTAGCAATTTTCGAACTTTCCTGATACATCCACCGCGATTTTTGTGCAGCATCACCTCCAAACAATCTTTTCATTGGTCTGTATCTCTCAGGTGATTCGTCAAGGTTTCTGACCTGGTCGAACTGGCATGCGATATATCGCATCGATTATGTCCAAAATCTCGGCAGATTTTCAATTTTTAGCCAGAACAAGGACCAGAGCCCCCGCGAATAAGCTTAAAGACTCATTCGAAACCAAAAAATTAGCAAAATTCAGAGAAATAAAGGCGGAGCCTTCTTTAGAAAAAAAACCTCATTCGATAGGTACAGTTATTGATAAATTGTGAAATGCCTTTCGGCTGGCTTATTATTTTCAGAGGTTAGAATTAACATTGAGCTTAATTAGCCAAAAACTTTTTTTATTTTCTACTTAACATCAGGACAACACAGGATTGTTAAGTATCAAGCATAAGGTGTCATTTACAAGCAAACGTTTCGGCCATTGTATCTACGACCTTCATCAGTGCAAATTAAAAGTGAAAAGTACAAAACTTAACAAAGAGATTGATTGATTGAAAGTTATTGATAAATGTATCGAATGTGAAGTTTCTTCAAAACAGACTTCTGCTTACATTCCTCGGAATTTTGTCAATTTTTTGGTCTGGAATGTTTCTTTAGCCTCATGTGCAAGGGCTTTCGTCCTCCTTTTCGCTAAAAATTCAAAATCTGCCGAGATTTTGGACATAACCGATACGATATATCGCACGCCACACTGGAAAAAAACACATTGGATCTAAAGTCCAGACTCTTAAAAACATCGAAAAGAAAAAATACTCTTGATTCAATCAGAAAGCTTAAATCAAGAACCACGCCTCTTAATTTGAATGGATTTCCTTCTGATTTAAGCTTAAGGTAATTCGATGGACGCCATATTTTTTGTCAGAATGACATTCGATATATCGCATCAATTGGCTCCATTTTTTCAGCTACTCGTCATTTTTCTCCAATTTTGAGATCGCAATTCTGTTGTCAGGAGACTAAAGCATTCACTTACCAATTTTAACAGAGAAATTCAACGTTATAAAAGCGTGGTTTTTTCAGAGAGAAAATATCGCATTCGAGTGCAGTTTCGATATTAGTATCAAATGCGATGTTTTCTCTCTGAAAAAACCACGCCTTTATTACGTTGAATTTCTCTGTTAAAATTGGTAAGTGAATGCTTTAGTCTCCCGACACCAGAATTGCGATCTCAAAATTGGAGAAAAATGACGAGTAGCTGAAAAAATGGAACCAATTGATGCGATATATCGCACGCCGTTCTGACACAAAATATGGCGTCCATCGAATCACCTTAAATCTGATTGAATCATGAGTCCTTTTCCTTGTCAATGTTTTCAAGAGTCTGAACTCTAGATCCAATGTGTTATTTTTTCCGGTGCAGTTCAACCACGCTAGAAACGGTGACGAATCGCCTCAAGTGCAATAGAACTATTAAATATTTCGATAAGTAAACGGAGATAAAGGATGAATGTGATTAAACGGATATTAAACGCAAATAAATCGTTTCCGGTTGCGAAACCGCAGACGAGTGCATATTCCCTCCCATTTCCCCTATTTATGGTTAACTCAAATCGCTAATGAAGAAAAACGGCCGTATTAACGTCAAGTTAAACGCCGGGAAGAATTCATTGCCTCGATCTTTTAAACGCGAATAATTTCACATGCGTTGAGGAGGGAAGCATAATGAGAACCGAAAAGGTTCCTAGGGGGAGGGGGGTCGGCGGGGGACGGGCGCGACGTGAAGAAAGGGTTTGAAAGAAGCCCTATACGTTCAATTAAATGGAAGGTTGAAAATAGAGGAAGGGACGAGGGGCGGGGGGTGGGGGCTCAGCCCGCCCCTTTCGCGGTTGGGGGAGGGGTCGCGGCTGCGCGGACGGGCGGCGCCGCGGCGCCACCAACCCCTCGCGGAGGCTAATCTATTATACTTGTAACGCACCCCCCATAAAGGGCGCTCGCTTTTTCAAAATTCATGCCCGTCCGATTAGCGCGTCTAACGGGGCCCAGGCCGTAGTAATTGACCGCGATTTCGGGACCGGCTAATCGTCCACTTGTCGCGTCGCGTTTTCGCCAGTGCGTCCGCGAGTCGCGAGTTCGGCGGGTTTTTTCTCTTTTTTTTGGCGGGAACTCGGGATTTTTTCCCCCAACCCATGCGGGTTTCCCGCTCGACGGGTCCCGGAGCCCGGGAAAAGTTCCGCGGGTGTGTTAATTGACTCGCGAGCGTGTAAAAATTGAATCGCGAGCGTGTAAAAATTGACTCGCGAGCGTGTAAAAGTTGACTCGCGAGCGCGCAAAAATTGACTCGCGAGCGTGTAAAAATTGACTCGCGAACGTGTGTTAATTGACTCGCGAGCGTGTGAAAATTGACTCGCGCGCGTGTTGGATTCACTCGTGCGTGTAAGAATTAACCCGCGATGGATGTGCTGCTGGTTTTGTGAAGTGTTGTTCCGTGGTTTCGAGTTTCTCTGTTCGTTTGATCTTCGCGCTGACTCCTCTGGGGGCGCTCAAAACGGGACGATGTCCTAGGACGTCCAAAAAAAGTCTGTGCGATGATGTACTCACCCGAGAAGATGATGTCGACGAAGCCACCCTTGCCTATGAGCGGTCCGGGGACCTGCTTCCCGGGCAGGTACTCGCCTACCTACCGCTCGCCAGACCCCATGAGGAGGTGTATGCCAAACCCTAATGTAAGTTCGGATGCAGTAAGTTAAAATTTCTTGAAGTTCTGCATTATTGCATCTACTGAATGCATCCACTGTGGAAAAAAACACATTGGATCTAGAGTCCAGACTCTTAAAAACATCGACAAGAAAAAGTACTCTTGATTCAATCAGAATCTAGCTTAAATCAAGAACCAAGCCTCTTAATTTGAGCGGATTTCGTTTTGATTCAAGCAAAAATCCGATTGAATCAAGAGTATTTTTTCTTGTCAATGTTTTCAAGAGTCTGGCTCTAGATCCAGTGTGTTTTTTTCCAGTGTATTTAGCAAAAAGGAACCAGCGCGATGACAGTGTCCTCAAAATCGTGCAACTACTTTTTTCCTGTTGAGTTTTCTCAACGAATGTACATTGAAAAAAAAAGTATGGTAACATCTATAAGTCTACTAGTTTTTACACAGGGATGCCATTTAGTGAAAATAACCAGAATTATGGTAGTATTCACAAGAACTTTACTGATACTTACCATAATATGATAAATGCTACCATAGAGCCTGGTGTTTATTACCATTCTCGTCTCACTGTGTCAGAGTCTGGTGAAATTTACCATATTTTTTTTCAGTGTGCAGTATTAAAATTTGCATTCTTATTTTCTTTTCAATTTTTTTTTCTTTTTTTTGGTGGGAAGCAGAAAGTATTTGCTATTCTGAGAGAATTCTAGCTTTTTATAAATAAGCAAAATTTTTACAACACTGTAATAGCGCTGGTACCTTTTTTCTAAATGCGATCCTAATATGACTTGACAAAAAATTAGCCCGGATTCATGAACTTGTTAAATTTGTATTAAATTAATCTAAGATACCGATGCATTTCGGCAAACGCCATCATCAGGGCACAACTTAAAAAAATACATAAAATTAACAAGACACATTAATATAAAGTGACATGGTAAAAAACAAAATTGTATAAATTATACCGGCTCATTTTTCAACCAATATGTTACTTTTCATTACTGTGTTTTGGTAATTTTATGTGTGTTTGTAAGTTGTACCCTGATGATAGTGTTTGCCGAAATGCATTGGTATGTTAGATTCATTGAATAACAATTTTGTAATTTCATGCATCTAGGCTAATTTTTTGTCAATTCAAGTTAAAATTGGTTATCGATGTTACCATTAATCTGGACACACGTATCCTAGGAAGAAATGTGTCAAAATTGAGAGGAACTACACGCATGGGATTCACTTCCCGAGTAGTTCCTCTTGATTGAATTATTTTGTTCACTGTCACCTTTATCATAAATACGCCCATTCAATCTTTTTTTAAAAATGTTATCGCAGAATGCTCAAGAGCTTGTAGATTTTGATCAGTAAGGAACAAAACAATAATGCTTTTTATGAAAGAAAAGAAAATAGGGGTGCAGTAAAACTTTGGAAAAGTCAAAATAGGCTATTTGCCGAGTGCTTTGGCATACAATCAATTTTATGAATTACTTTATTCAATGTTTTTATTAGTTTTTGAATGAAAAAGTATGCAAATATGCACAGAAACATGATCTGTGTTGTGCTCGTGCGATTATTAAATATCCCTAAAAATCCCCTGCTCCCTACATCTTTAGCTCCGAATGAGCATCTACCTCAAAATTGTCTAATATTTTATGAAACTTGGATGTTCTAAAAGTTTGAAGGAAAAAAGAATGAAAAACATTTTGAGCCATCAAATCTAAAAAAAATTGGTATTTTCGTCATTTTTTTCATTCAAAATGCTGAAAAATCAAGTTATCATTTTCAAAATAATGCTGAACTTTGGAAAGTGGGCCTACAAAATTTGATTGTTTGTCTAGGAATTTAACGGAATACCTGATTCGACTATTATCTTGTAAAATATGCATGCATGTATCATTCACGAAATTATGAGTCCGTAAAACATCGCGTGTTTACCAAAATGAAGCATGACAAAGGCTGATGGTTTTTGTCAAACTGCAAGTGGTTATCCCTCCCCCTCCCCAACTTACAACAATCACGGTTCATGAATCTATACGAGTTTTAAGAGTTTAAGTAGAATTTTGAAGAAATGCATTTATCATCAGATTTATGATCACATTGGTATCATAAATAATCTTCGATACCTAAAAGGGTTTTCTATAGGTACTTGCGAATTTTCAAGAAATAGCACGATCTTATCCCCATGAACGGGGAACTAAAATAATTTTACCTGTTCATTTTAATCAATCCAATGGATTTTGAATGCTATAACTAATTTCTTGTGAGACTTCCATGCTTTGGGCCATTATTGCTTTTATAAAGAGCATTCCCAAACAGCTTTTGCATTCATCAAAATCATACCAAGAATTTTACTTGATCACTGGAGTGCGTGTGTGTAGATATGGACTTGGGGAACTTTCAAAATATATTAATTTGAAGTGCGTATACATATCTAAACATTCTATGCACCTGCATACGTTGCAGATGTATCTGTAAATGTGTACGCGCATGTAGGAGCCACTTCTTAAATATTGTTTTTGAATGAATTTCAAATGAAAAACGATAAAATTGAAATTTTCTGATAAAAAAAAAAAAAAAAAAAAAAAAAAAAAAAAAAAAGAATCAAAACCATGCGGTTCAGTTAAACACAATTCTGAGCACAAATATTTTCCCCCGAATACACACTGCACAACTGCACACTGCATTACTGTACAATTCTGCGAGACACTTTTTAATGAATACACCCTTTTGGTTTCACAAATCTTGAAATCTCTGAAAATCTTTTGAATTTAACCTTTTTTCTGCAAATATTAAAAATTACTATGTTTCAACAATATTATACTTTTTTCTTGATCAGTCACAGTTCAGATAGAAGTCAAATTAAATAATAAAGGCGAGAACAATGATCAATTTCAAAATAAAAAACACGTCAGAATGCGGTAACTCCCATGCAGAATTTCAAGTGAGCACAATTGTGCTTTGAACCGGAGTTTTTTCATTCCAATATAGCAGCAAGAAAAAAAAAATAAAAAAAAATAATTTTAACAATCGTATACATTCTTCGGAATTTCAATAATATTTCAATTTATTTTTGATGATTAACTCCCAAGAAATATTTTTATTTTTCCTGTTCTTTGCCATCGTGTCTCTCACTCACTCCATCACGTATATTGTTCGGCTGAGCAAAAATGCAACAAAAATCCTAATTTTTTTTTTAAAAAAAAGAAACAGTTACATTTCCGCGCATACTTATGGACTTTTCCTCTTACAAATGAAAGAATGGTACTTTTAAAGATTAGATGGCATCCCTGGGAACATATTAATGTGGAAAAATCATGAAACAATCCAATGCAGCCGTAATTTTAAATACTGGTAGAATGGCATCGTCAAAGATTCTTCCCTTTCCATTTTATGTTGATCACGCGTTGAGCACAGCTTCTCCCAAACTTAGAGAAGAAAATTACATACCTACATGTTTCTATGAGCCTTAGAGAGAATGGAAATACGTATCAAGAGGGCTCATCTTATACTGTAGTCGCGTCTTTCTACCGTGCGACCATCATACGACTAGATATCGATTAGCAGCTTTGCATGTGCGTGAAGAGGGTAATACCTCTTCAACGATGTGACGTTTGATGATTGGGGGCGTGTAACTTTCCAACCTCCCTTGTATGAGCTTCCACGCTTTGAAAGGTTTTCTTACGTAAATTTCAATTAATTTTAAAGTCGAAGTTAGCATTCACACCAATAATAAAATCCATGAAATTCATCATGTAACTATGATTTGCGTGCCGGAAGTATATTCACTCCATTGGGACGGTAATTCCGTATAGGATTAGAGAACTTCAATGATAAACTGTGTAATATTTGAAGGTCGAACTCAGCTCAGCGCCATTCCAAAAATACTGTCTGTGATTTTTTCATTTTTAATGGCCCTTAGAGGATATACAATGTGAAAGTTAGGCACATGCAGAGAAATGTGGAGTAAAAATTGGAGAAAACTTTACAAATTCTATAACATTCGATAGGACGGCTTAAAAACTAAGAAAAAGAGGAAAAGGATAAAATTGAGAAGTAAGTTTTTTGTTGTTACTGTACATTACGTGTGCATTATTTAACCGCAATTATAGATATGATAGCTGCTAATATTAACTATTAAAGAATTGGAACTGTCTTCTCAAAGAAAAATGTCATTTATTATGCGAGAAAGTATAGTGCAGCACAACATGATGCTGAAACAAGATATTTAATGAGAAAGCTATGATGTATATCGAAGAGATATCTTTTGATAGTAGCTATTGTTGCGCAGACATACATTTCCTTCAATCTATTACAATTGTAGACTTGATGAGTTTTATAATGGAAAAAAAACAAAATTTATGATTTCAGAATGAGGTGAGAAATATGCACAAGAAATAAACCATTTCAAATCCATAAAATTATACTATTTTTGGAAACCACACCTTTATGCACCTTTTATTCCCTTCAAACCACTTTTCATGACAAATACATCGTCACCGTCACGGAGGTATCGTAAAGTCATTTTCCGAAAATTCATAATTTCTGCATAGTATTTTCTTTAGCCGGAGCAACAAACATTGTGAATCGTATTTGACTTATAGGTTGAAATAGGAGGGCAAATACACCTGATTCACAGTCCTTAAAGTTTGTCGAAAATTTTGGAGAAAAATAAATTTATTGTTGCCTTATGTTTGGGAAGAATCATTCAATCTCATATCCCTAACTTAATTAAGATCTGTTAATCGTCAATTTTTAGTATAATAATGAAATAACGCCAGCATAGTCATCTTTATGTGACTTAAACGTGACATTTCTATTTGAATGTAGAGGAGTCACGTTAAACGCTTTCAGAATAATACGGAAAAAAGCATGGAGAGAAGTGTGGAAAGAAGTGCGGAAAGAAGTGTGAAAAGAGTGTAAAGAAATTATTAATGGGAATCATAAATTATAATTATTAATCATGAAGGCGGAAAAAAATGTATTGGGGTATTCCGTCGCAAAATATCGTGAGTGGAGGTTTCAATATTTCTCGATGGTTTAACTTTGTTTTGGAAAAAGGTTGCCTTTTTGAAAAACACTAAGTATTTTCAAAGTTTGCATAGTTTCAAACTCCGTCATTTTTTCTGATTTTTGTAACAATTGTATCGACGACAACAACAACAACAACAACAACAACAACAACAACAAAAACAACAACCAGCAACCAATAACAACAACAACCAACAGAAACAGCAACAATGTAACAATTGTGTTGTTTTGTAACAATAAATTGAATTGTGTCTCTGAGAGGAAAATGTACTCTGATTGAGTTGTTCCCTTCGTTGTGCGTGCTTTCATTTTTTTTAGAAAAAGGGCCAGGATGACGTCATTTCAAAACCTTTATCCCTTTTTTTGGTAATTTTCATCGCATAAATCCCAGAATTGTTTAAAGTCTTAAAAAGTTTATGGTCCTGCGGAATCGTTGGCTGGTTTCAACAGTCCCATCGCGGTCGAATTCGGTTGCCTCCGTGAATAATTGAGCACTGAATGAATGCACGAGGCCGTGCCAATTTATTCCTCTGGGTGGCAGGTTGTACATTGTTTGAGCATCGAGGAGCGGCGCTGACCATTGACCTTTGAAATCAACCTCTCCAAAAACGGAACCGACAAAATTGTAGGTTAACACTGAGCAATCATTAATATTGCACGTTGCGGAAACTGTCCGCGGTCTTGGCATTGCCGGATTTTCGTTATTTTTTTTCCTATGTCGCGTCGTTGCGATTTGCAGTGTTTCAGAATTGTTTGTTTTGTTTTGTTTTTGGAGAGGCCAATCAATATTTTCCTTATCACTGAGAAAAAAAAGTCGCTCGGAACTAGAGTCTAGACTCTTAATAACATTGACCAAAAAAAATACTCTTGATTCAATTCGATTTTCCCTTGAATCGAAAAACCTAGCCTCTTAATTTAGGCGGATTTCCTTTTGATTCAAGCAATTCCTTTTGATCCGACAGAATCAAGAGTATTTTTTCTTGTCAATGTGTTTAAGAGCCTGGACTCCAGATCCAAGCGACTTTTTTCCAGTGAATAATACGTAAATAATCATGGAGATTAACAAACCGTTTGGTTTTTTTTTACACAGAATTATTCAAAAGTCACGCACCACTGTCCATAATATACCTGTATAATAGGATAAAATACCCTAAATACAAAAAAAGTAACATTAGATGAATTAAGTCACACATATTTGGCATCAATGATATCTAAAAATATAAAAAAGTTGCGTCAGATTTAACTTTTACTTAGAATACGATATACCGAAGTCAACTTATACGTTATAAAGTAACGGGTTTTGCGTGTAACACCATGAGAATTCAGCACTCCTTGTTGGACCAGGATTCATTTTTCTGCAATTAATTCATGCGGGATAAATCATCGTTCGAGTCAGCGATACCTCAATCGATGACATCATCAAGTAATTTCACCGGCAATCTTGGTAGGACAAAACTCAATAGGATTTTACCACCTGCTGCAAACCCTAAATTTAGCCTGTAACAAGCGAGCGCCCGCCCTGCAGCTCAATCAAACAAAAAGAGTGCACGCAACACAATCCGCCTTCAAAACGGCTTGATACTGTGCACAACTCGCATGGCCGAATAGTTGCATGCGGGCGCCTGCGGTGAAGCAAGTTCTTCTAATAGGGGACCGTGCTTTTGCAAATGTTAGTTTTTGTATACACTACGAGCAAATATCGTTTCAATGTAGTTTCTCAGATAGCTTAAGGTGAGTTGACGATTTAAATGTGTCATTTATATTTCGCGACTGATCCAGAAGTCTGACATTCCATGTTTAAACTAACACTTGAAATGAGGATTTTTTCCATGAAAACTATCAAGTTCAGCACTAAAGCTTTTATCAAAACCCTGTAATTTACAGACCAGGGATCTATCCATTAAAGTACTTGTACTATGCAAATTGCATGTTATAAAGTTGTGTCTTCGAGCCTCGAAAAATCAGCATCGGATTTTGGAGGAATTCTCCTGTGAGAGAGCATAGGACAGTTTACAGGATTATCTCAGAAATGTTTACAGAAATTTTAGATCCAAGCGTGTTTAAAATTATTATTCTTGAAAATTAATTTTGGGTTAATTTTATCCTCTCAAGCACGGTAATTAAATTGTGGAATTGTATTGCATCTTCAGAAAGTGTTAGTGTTATGGGCAACTTTTACACCGAACAACGTGTGTTGTCTGTTACGGCGACAAAACTATCCCAGTTATCTTGAAACCATTCACCCATTCATTCCAAGTGCGTATCGAGTAAATCCTTTTCCTCTTTAAATCTGATAAGCATCCTTTCACTCAAAATGTTTTCTTTTTACACGCATTTATTTGAATGGAAGTCAACTATATGACAAATTTCAGTCAGAGTCTTTATGGAGGTTGACTGATCATAATGCTTGACGTTGATGGATTACGTTTCGCTGTCAACCTCTTCAGAAATCCTAAGAGGGAGCAGAGCGTCGAGGAAAAGAATCCGTGAGCTGTGAGCAATATCTCGAAAGCTGGATTGTATTCTTCATAAATTGACATCACTACACCGCCTTATCATATTTTTGCGGATATTATATTGTGCTTTGCATCAAAATTTCAATGAAAAATATCCATAACTTTCTTCAAGAATAAATGGACCGTGTTAAAACCCATATATATGCCCAAAACTATTTTTTTTTAAATTTTTTTTTTATTCACTTGTTGTTTTTGACGTTATGTAGACAGGGTAGACATTTGTTGAGGCACAACAAAAATAAAATAGGCTTGCCTACATCCGAGGCATGGATTATCCTGTGTTGAACATATGAAATTCCCTAATTTACACTAACACTAAAATTCAAAAACTGCGATGGGTCGTTAACGACCCAATGGGCATAAATGGGTTTTAAGCAGAAAGGAACCAAGCCACATCAGCTATTGCCAAATTTAAGCGAGCCATTTAATTTTTTTAAAAGAGCACATTTGTGTGGATTCCATCGAATTCTTGAGGAATTTGCTTTGTACTGTGCAGAAAATTCACCGAAATTCGCAGAAAAATCCGCACAACCGTTTTCGTGTAAAAAATTAAATTGCCATATTAAATTTGGCAATACCTGATATGGCTTAACGCGGTCAAAATTTTTTCGAATAATAAATTTGATAACATTCGAATGATTATACGATTTTTTTTACTTTGCACAGCAGTCGCGTTTTCCGTGCAATTTTAAAGACAGCACATACATCAGAATGCTTTAACTCATAATAGTCTAGTGGTCCTAGGTATAGAGAATGAGCTGCTTTTCGTGGAATTCAATTTTGACCATATTTTTACTGATTTATCGAGTTAGGTTATGTTATGTTAGGTTAGATTAGGTTAGGTTAGGTGAGGTTAATTAAGTAATTAACTAACTAACAAGCACTGGAAAAAAAGACACATTGGATTTAGAGTGCAGACTCTTGAAAACATAGACAAGAAAAAATACTCTTGAATCAATCAGATTTTTGCTTGGATCAAAAGAAAATCCGCTCAAATTAAGAGGCTTGGTTCTTGATTTAAGCTAAAATCCGATTGAATCAAGAGTATTTTTTCTAGTCGATGTTTTTAAGAGTCTGCAGGACTCTAGATCCAATGTGTTTTTTTTCCAGTAAGTGGTCCATCATACGCACACTGTCTCTTCACCTCAACCGGCTAATCCCTTGAAAAATGCAAATCTAGAAAGTAGCCATTTTATATGACGTTTTACCCCCATGCAACTATATGCGATGCAAAATGGAGTTCGATTTGCATTTCTGGGGACGACTGGTGGGCGTCATGCCCTCTGTCGCGTCGTCATTTCGTCTCGTCACGACGCGTCGCGCCGCGCATGATGAATCTGCGGTCGGCCGACTAATATTTCCGCATCCCCGTCCCCCCCCCCCCCTCCCCCAACGGGCCCCCTTAATATTTCATGCGCTATGTCACCCCAAACGCGGCTCCGTGACACACCGCCCCGCTGTTTCCGCGACCACTTCGAAAATCCCATTCGTCATTTGACAGGGGAAACAGAGCAGTATTGGCTGTTAAAACAAAAAACAAAAAACAAAAAACAAAAAACAAAAACAAAAACAAAAACAAAAACAAAAAACAAAAACAAAAACAAAACCCCCCCAAAAAAATTGTAAAGTTTGTAGACCACACTGAAAAAAATAGTTATGTTCACAGGGCTCCTGCAATTCTTTTGTAACAGTCACAAAAGCTTCCGTTATGAGGACAAAGTACTCTGTTCCGCGACCGAAGTTCTGTCCTCACAACAGAAAAATTCTGTAAGTGTAACAAAGAAACTGCAGGAGCCGTGTGAGCAGGAGGGTCTGTCGTCAGCATCATCTATTTTTTTCTGTGCAAACCTTTAAAAAACTTGTAAAAATATCAGAGTCATAAAACCATTTTTGTTCTTTTTCACGTTGAAAAACCATCTCGTGCTTTTGAAAGTTGTTTCTACATTTCATTTCGGTAGATTTCAAAGTTACCAGATTGTACAATTAAATGTAGATATTTTAGGTATACGGGTTAAAATGGAAGAGAGCGCTAATTTTTTGGCATCATCTGGCAGTTATGGTAGATTTTAACAAAAACTAGTGTCCAATTTTATGATCTTATATCATAGAGTATAAAAGCGACTTTATGTATGTATATCATAGAGTATGATTTGTATGAGCCTCACATATTTTAGTTTAAGTTAGATGTTGCAGTTTATTTTGTGTTTAGCATGAATGTAAGTATTTTAACAGAATTTGTATGGCAATTTCTTCATGAATTTTCTTAAACGTAAACACATGAATTTTACTAATTGTAAGTAAAGAACAAACAAGGACTCCTACCTTGTACATATTGAAAATTGTTTACTTTTATTCAATGCCCTAGTTCAACGGTTAATGATACCAAGGACATCGTAACTACGACTAGAAATTATGGTCGGACCTGGAATCCACTATGAGCATTGTGATGAGGACGAGGATTATATGGACCGCTTTAAACAGAAAGGAACCAAGCCACATCAGCTATTGCCAAATTTAACAGGGGAATTTTATTTTTTACGAGAGAACGTTCGTGCGGATTCCCTTGAACATTTTAAGGAATTTGCTTTGTATTATGGAGAAAATTCACTAAAATTTGCACAAACTCCGCACAACCGTTTTCATGCAAAAAATTAAATTGCCCGATTAAATTTGGCGATAGCTGATGTGGCTCGGTTCCTTTCTGTTTAACGCGGTCCATATTTTCGCAGTGTTACTCTGATTTTTGGTATCCCTGACTTTGATTTCCTCCAAAAAATAGCAACCAGAATCTTGTTAAAGGTGGGACAAGTGATCCCGGAATGCATCCAAGTACATATCAAGAATAAATTCTAATTATAAACAATACCTCTTTTGATGTACTTCCTACTTAATTTTTCCAAAAATAGTGTACATGCAGCATTACTCCACAATCTTACTGCATTAAACTTGGCAACCCTATCCTGATTTTGACTTCAGCATATAATTTTTCACCTGACTGACCCGCAAAAGCCCCTCGCCTAGCTAATGCACGTGCATTGGAGCGCTAGTTTTAGTGCCGGGTAGCTTGCTATTATTTCGGAAAAGGTCGATCATTTCGAATCAATTCCATTATTGTCTTTGATATGGTGTTACCGAAGCTTTCTAGGATCGTTTGACGCGCACGAATGAGTCCGATATTGGGTCTCAGATAGGCACGGGGAGCTTTTACTGTGCTTTTGCACCGAAGTGACGAGTAATTATGAGTGGAGTAGAGAGCGCTGGATGATAGGGTGCTCATTAATTATTGATGGCTGCGCGATGTTATTGCTTTGAATCCTTTGCATCTAGTTGCTGTGTAAAGTAGTAGCAAACATGCTAAAAAATACGTGTTATTGTCTAGGATCCCGGCGTGAAAAATCAGAGGAGTATAGTCCTTGAAACTCACACTCTAAAAACAAAAGTTACGATTTTTCGTGCGCCTTTCGATGATATATTTTGTCGCTCATCTGATGTTAGGGCGTATCTCAATATCTATAGGAGCCCCAGAAAGCATAAGGATTATACGTAAAAATTTCCACGTGAGCGTGGAAATTGAGATATGCCCTTACGCCAGGGGTACACTGAAAAAAAAAAACACATTGGATCTGGAGTCCGGACTCTTGAAAACATTGACAAGAAAAAATACTCTCGATTCAATCGGACTTTTGCTTGAATCAGAACGAAATCCACTTAAATTAAGAGGTTTGGTTCTTGATTTAAGCTAGATTCTGATTGAATCTACAGTACTTTTTCTTTTCGATGTTTTTAAGAGTCTGGACTCAAGATCCAATGTGTTATTTTTTTCAGTGTACACTGAAAAAAAGATTGGTAGAATTTACCATTCTTTCGCGCTGTATTTCACTCGGCGTGAAGGAATAGTTAATTCTACCAAAATTCAAGTCAATTCTGCTACAGGAATGGTTATCTGCACCAGCATATCGTCACGTTTACATTCCTTCTGGCAGAATTGACTCTGAATTAACGCTGTGTGAAATTCAGCGCGAAGGAATAGTAAATTCTACCGATCTTTTTTTTCAGTGTACGACGATCAGTCTTAGTCATTCTAACTATATCTGATTTACTTTGTAATTTTAACTATTCGCTTCCTAATCTCTTTTGTTATCCGTGATTTCATTATTATACTCAGTCATGTTGTGTTTTTTATTTTCTTGCAGGGTGGTCGAGAAAGAACCTATTTAAAATTAGAAACAAGCGCTCAGGATTCAATTGTAAGTTTGCTTCGTATTTTTAAACAATTTAAAATCGTAGTTTTAAAAATAGAATGAACAGAACTTTTGAACGTTGTAAAGATTTGTCTTATCCATGACTGACTATCATTTAAATGTATCAGATGCCTAAATTTAAAGGCGAAACATGCTTGGTTCGTACTTACTTTGAATGAAGCAGGGAACTAGAAGGGTTCCCTTTTAGTTTCGTAAAACTTAGAGTTCACTTTTTCAGTCGCCGTGATGTTCACTTGAGTCGTTCATGTGACAACCGTAATAATTTTTACTGGGAAAGTTGGGTGAGAGTTTTCAGGTTTAAGCGGAGATAAGTCCCGATGTGAAAACCACCCTCGACGGAAACCGGTAAAAGTTGAGCTTAAAGTCAACTTGCCAGCCGAAAAGCTCAAGTTTCTGAGTGGATTAAGTGGCATGTAAATTTCCCCCCTTTGAGCCGCTCAAAAGCGCGTTCAAAACACCGAGTCATCATTTCACTCAACTTTCCCTCGAAGAGACTTTGGCTCAAAGCGGCGCGGCCTAGTTTGATTTTGCTCTCGGAGTGAAACCGAACTTGCACCTTCAAGTTTAGTTGGCTCAAAGGAAACAGTGCTGTTGAAAATCTCAATATCAGCTGTTATACGAGTTGTAATGTCCAGCATGACGTGCATGGAATTACGTTTTTTTTTGTTTATTTTTTTAAATGGTGTATTGGCTTCTGTTCCGTTAGGAACCTACAGCCATTAATAGAGTAGATTTATTGTCCGTAGACACCAGGGCGATAGGGACATCCATGCTCCAAGCTTTTCAAAGGAGGAGTTTCGATTAGGGCCTTTTTTGCCCCCCCCCCCTAAAATCTGGAAAATTATGCGGGTTTACCAAGTTGACTCAATGTAGTTTACGGAAATAATCCTGTTTTGGTCCATAAGCCACTGGATGCGTGTTAAACGGTTGCCTGAACATATGTCTGCAGGCGTATTTTAGCGAAAATGCGTGCTTTTCTATCACGCCGAGGCTTTTTTGACACCAGGCGCATCGTCTAACTAAAACGATCTTTTGATATGTTATCAAGGAGGTTTTAGGACACATTTTAACAATTTAACAGAGCTCCTCGTCAGATCCTTGAAAATTTGACGCAACTACCGGGATTTGATCCCGGGACCCACACGTATATTGACCTAGAGTCAGACGCGCTGACCACTTAGGCCAACCTGGCCAGCGTGACATTACACTTTAACGCACAACATGATTTTAACGGTTTTATGTAGGAATTTTCTAATGGATCGTTAAAAAAGCGTAAGTATGCTCCACAGCGCTGAGTAAACTCATAAATTTAAACACCACTAGAGAGCCCTATTAAAGAGTAAACTTTTAAAATAAAAGTTCATTGAATTTCGTTCAACTGTAGCAGAGTTATGGATTTGTAAAGATTTTCACTTTCAATGATGGCATCAACGCAACTCGAAAATATGAGCTAAAAAAGGAACTGTCTCATTCAGATGGATGACTGCTTCTTAACAAAAACGATCATGTATTTTTCTCATAAAAATTAAACTGAAATGAGAAGAAATTTTCCGAATAATTAGTCCATAGAGGAAAACATTTTGAGCAACCAGGAGGAACGTCATGTATAATCTCAGCAACGTCTAATAACGCTGCATGCTTTGAATTTCTACTTTTCAATCAAATGAGCTCATGAGAGAGAAATATAAAAAAAGAACAGTCCAAACTCACTCCATATCTTCCGACCCCCCCCCC
>NW_017550728.1:237879-282351 GCF_001854935.1 Bemisia tabaci | reverse complement strand
TACCCCCACCACCGCCTTCCAACCCCCAGCCCAGGCGAAGCTAGCTCCGGGGCCGGACCAGAGCCATTTCGAAGTAGGAACCGCGGTACCTAACCTAATTTTTGAGTTGATTCGATGGGGGCAGGTGGAATTGAAAGGGCGGGGAGGGCAGGCTGGGGGACAGGCGAGGGGGGAGGGGGCTGGGAGGCGGGACCGGCGGTTCACTTAAGTTGATAATAAAACGTTGATAGCAGTCAAGGAAGTATTGGGCTGACTCAAAGAATACAAATGGCTCACCGCGGAGCCGAGAACCCCCTCCCCTACCCCGCTAGAAAGCTCGAGCCCTCGTTACGTGGATCGCGGTTAAAGCTTCGTTGCGATGTTGCCGCTAGGTAGAATTTATTCGAAATGTATCGCGGGGTTTATTTAATTGTGCTCTTGCACGCAACGGATCGAGTGTTTACGAGGAGAGGTGATTGCGAGGGGGTCCGACATGCGGTCTGATTGTTCAAATTGATAGATAAAGCTATAGACAAAGAGGAAATAATGAGTATGGATCGATCCTATTGGTTAATTTGGGTGGTTTTTATAGATTAAGGGGGAATGAAGGACTAACAAAAGGGTCCCTCGTGAGTTGCCGTTAGTTGGACGTATTTCTGTCAAACGGAACTATGTGCATTAAGACATACGCTTTGAGACCCATAAAAAGTTCTGCATAACAGGGCTCACGTCATATTAGACATAGTTCTGTTTGGTAGAAATACATCCAGTTAGTGTATCACCCACCTCCTTTGTCCATTGCAACCACCCGCTTCCATCGACAGGATCCCTCCGTATACTTTTTGTCTTACTTGTCTATAGCTTTGTCTGTCAATTTCAACATTTAGCAGCGAGCCAATTATTGAAATTGATAGACAGAGAAGACATAGGGGGTATAAAGCAATCCTATTGGTTGAAATGGGTGGTTCTCATAGACTACGAGGGAAAATGATAGACTAACTGTCGGATCTCTTGTGGGTTGCCGTTTGTTAGTCTATTACCTACCTCCTTTGTCCATTGTAACCACCCGCTTCTACCAATAGGATCCCTTAAAATCATTTTTGTCTTCTTTGCCTATTGCTTTGTCTATCAATTTCAATAATCAGCCCGCTGGGGCCGCGTATCATTGTAGTTCGTTCATACTTCGAAAATTTACAGACAGCGAGTTCATTCAGGAAATAACTGTCTGTAAAACATGTTAGCATCCTAGGGGGAAGGGTAATCNGGGGGGGGGGGGGGGGGTTAAGTTAGTCAAAATTTACCTGAAGAGGGTCAAGCCGAACTTGACGTCAGTTTTAAGTGAATTGAAACTGTAATTTCTTCTAGATACACTGAAAGCTTCCTAAGGCCCTAAAAGTGTTTGAAAAGAAGAAACATTAAGAAGTTTAAGATAGTGAAAAAGTAAAATTTTGCCATTTTTTGATCATGAAATCAGTTAAGACTCGTTTTAGATCAGACTCGGGTTACAATAGATTCTCAATTTTTGCGCACTACATTCTGGGTTCTATCGATTATTTTTAAATCATTATGTGGTTTATTTCGGTCAAATTGCAATTTCAGCCTCAAGATTCATTATCGATAAGGCACGTCCGAAAAGTAGTTCCGTTTTGCAACCAATTTCAATGTTTCGATATCAATGGTCAAGTGAACACAGTACTATTGATTTTGTTTCAAAATTTTGGAAGATTATATTCGGTATGAAAATTCCTTAATAATTGATCTAGACGGTAATTGTTGAAATACACCAATCATGCAATCGACACGTTACTACACTCACGTTATGGTTTTAAGTCATTCAAACCAGTTCTCCTTCAATATTCATGGTTACAGTCATGGCTGTAGTGGCTTAATACTTCACTTAGACTGTTTTAAACTTGTTCCGATCAGTTCGCCTTCAATATTTTGATAGGCAATGTGTGCGGCTCGGGAGCAGTAATAGTTGCTCGCAGCATTTTAGCCACATTCACACAGTTTAATCATAGCTGGGGTGAGATAATGCTTCGCATCCATTGCCTTTAACTCGCTAAGACCCGTATTCAACTTCTCGATACGCAATGTGAGTGTGGAAGCAATAATAATTGCTTTGACAACGATTGTTGATACAGAACCTTTCAAATTTGTAAAGGGAAAGTTGCCCCGAGGGGCATTTTCTAAAAAAAAATCTTTTTCAAACAATTTCTCGAAAAATCTACATTCAAACATGTCGGACACTTGTTTTTAATAATTTATGGGTAAATCAGCAAGACTGTTTTTCCATGCGTATACAGAATGAACTTTGAAGCACACACCATTTTAGCACGAAGTCTCAAAAAGAATCTATTCGCCTTACAGGTGATTTCAGACCTCTATGCTTGAGGCTCGGATAGAATTCCAAAGGAAAAACATGGTTTTGCTAATTTAAATAATTAAATTGGTAATGAATTGGAAACCGCGCGTTGTAGTGCGCGATTTGACTCACGTAGAGCTTTGAGTTTCTTGTGAGCAGGCAGTTCAAATTCCTCGTAACCAATGTGAAATAAAAACGTTGATATCTTCGTCAGGAGTTGCTTTAAGTAATTTTCGTTGTGCGAATCGTGCTCTACGTGAAATTCTGACCGAGGATCATGTATCAGAATACTTAAATTCGTACCTTGTCTAGTGGTCCATTGAAACATGTCGGACGCTTTTTTGTAGCACTTTAATGGTTAAATCAACAAGACCATTTTTTCCGTGCTTATACAGACGTTGATTTACACACCATTTTAGCAAGAAGTCTAACAAAGTACCTCTATATAACTCCACATTTACTTCCTCAAATAATGCCCGACCACCGGTCAGACTAACCACTCTATTTTGATGCACTGCGCCCACGTCATACCGCTCATAACTCGCGCTGGGTAGGGAGGAGGGACCGGCCTGCCAACATCAGAAACCGAGAGAAATCCCACAGCGGGGCGAATGAAACATGGGCCACCAGGGAGTCATGTGATAGGCATAAATGCCCTTGTTACACTCATAGCATTACAGTCATGTAAGTCATATCTGAGTCATAACAACGGCTCGCCCTAGCGCTGCTCACCAACTTTCGGCAAACAGTTAACAGAATTTCGTTTTTATGGAACGCTACTACCCATGTTTTCACTGTGTAGTTTTGTGTCTAAGGTGATTCGATGGACGCCATATTTTGTGTCAGAACGGCATGCGATATATATCATCGATTGGCTCCATTTTTTCAGCACTGAAAAAAAAATCTCGGTGTACTCGTATTTACTAAAAAAAGGGTAAAATTACCAAGAATTCAGGGTTCTATTTGATCTCAGTTTTTTCTTGGTAAAATTACCATTTATGGAATTGGTAATTTTACCGAGAAATCTCGGTAAAATTATTGAACTTTCTCGGTAAGAAAATTTTGCACGGCTCTCTTCGCTATCACGGCAGCCGTGTTTTCACTGTGTAGTTTTGTGTTTAATAAGTGCTGAAGATGGACTTGATGTCCGAAATGTAAATCCACTACAAGAACTTTTAATAAACAATATATCGTACAAAGGCAAGACTTTCTCTTTTTCCAATTCAATTTCATTATTTTATATCGCGGAATAATTTGAAGAGTGTCACTTACTGCCTGCATTTTCGATCCCTGCGGTTTGGCCAAAAGAAACCATTTTTCATCAACTGTGTGAAGCCCACTTGCTCGTTCTCACTCTCGGGGCATTTCTTACTCCTAATAAATTTTAATTATAATCAGCTCCTTGGGCGGTGGGCTGGTCAGCACCGGGGAGATTTTCACCCTTGTTAATTATTCATCGCTCCCTTCTCGACCCTCGCCCACCCGGTTCCTTGCTTTAATTAGCCTCTAGACCAATCTCGATGCTGGACGTTACCCCTATTAATACCCGATTTCTCAAATAAATAGCCGCTTCTCTCGCAAATTTGCCTCCAAACCGCTTTTCATTAAAGTCCTAAATTATACCCGCCAAACCTTGTAAGTCTTTACCAGAGATGCGTCTTCTCCTCTGAATTAAAGACAAAACCAGGATATTTTTAAAGAATTACTCGATGAAGTCATGTTTACATAATAGAGGTTATGGATTCGATCGACATGAATGGATTGGAAAATGAAAACGTGAATCGATCGAAAACCGTGAATCGATCGACAAACCTGTGTATCGATCGACAAACTCGCGAATCGATCGACAAGCCAGTACGTGAATCGATCGAATTTTGTCGACGGAATTGGTGTCGATCGATTCACTTTTTCATGTCTCGATCGATTCACGTTTTCATTTTTCGATCGATTCATGTCGATCGAATCCATACCCTCCTATCGTAATCCTACTCACTGAAAAACATAAACAGTCATATGAACTGAACGTAAGATGTTTCATATCACCCTAACTATCTGATTTGTCAAAGTCAAACTTTCGGCTCGTGAAACCAAACATTCGGTTCGTATGACTGATTTTTGTCTGCCTTTTCACTTTGCCACCGAAGTTCGGTTACACGAACCAGTATCGTTCTGTTTGAAAAACCGAATAATTGGAGTGATATGGCCCACCAGGCGTATGGTCCGCATGACCGAACTTCATTTTTCAGTGATTTTACATGATCTCGAAACACTGAAAGAACACTCGGACATATAGGCCGAACGTCCGGTTTTGATGTTTCACATCGATGGAACTATTCGGTTAGTCAGAGCGAAATTTATGATGGGTCCAGTTACACGATCAAATTGAGCCATCAAATTGGGCCTCTCATTGGTCGCATTATGCGACCAATGAGAAGCCCAATTTTATGGCTCAATTTGATCGTGTAACTGGACCTTATAGCACTCGATTCTCTTGACCGGGTGTGACCAGAGAGGGCGCCTCTCTGGAGGCTGGGCCGTGTAGCAGCCGGGGGGATATCCCTATTATTGTTTCTGAGCAAAACCAGCGATCAGATATAGTTGAATTGTCACCGAATGACTCCAATAAATAAATTCCTACGTTAGCAATGCACTGGAAAAAAAACACATTGGATCTAAAGTCCAGACTCTTAAAAACATTGACAAGAAAAAATACTCTTGATTCAATCAGATTTTTGCTTAAATCGAAAGAAAATCCGCTCAAATTAAGAGGCTTTATTCTTGATTTAAGCAAAAATCCGAGTGAATCAAGAGTATTTTTCCTCGTCGATGTTTTTGAGAGTCTGGACTCTAGATTCAATGTGTTTTACTATCCAGTGTGCAATATATCGATTCAGGTTGTTCCATAACGATTCAATACGTCCCGCAGTAAATCTATACCTCGATATCAGTTCGATATCTCGATGTTGGCTCACTCCGGCTGCAGATGCAACTAAGCACCCTAAGGGACCGTTCAAGTATTCCGTAACGCAGTCAAGAGCAGGAGGCTTTAAGCCAGCGTTACGGTGCATTACACGGGGGAGAGGGGTCAAGCCCAGCGTTACGTAACAATACGAGCGAGGGGATAAAACTTGCCAAAAATTAAACACCCCGCCCTTCTAGAATGAAAATTGGGGGGAGGGTCAGACTAACGTTACATAATGGACCACTAGACAAGGTACGAATTTCAGCATTCTGATACATGTCTCCTAACCAAAATTTCACGTAGAACACGATACGCACAACGAAAATTACCGAAATTAACTCCTTACGAAGATATTTAATGATTCTTGATGCGTGAATTGAAACCACCCGCTCATGANATCACTTTCCTGAAACTAAATTGTTATGAACTATCAACAAAGAAATATATACCTATTTTAAAAAGAAGGAAAGAAAAAAAATCTTGTTCAGAAATTGACACAAGATAATTCACTCAATGTTTAAAACTTTGCTGGAAAGTTTTTCTTTTCTATGTACTTTAATGGTGAATTTTCAGCTGTAGTTCCGAAAAAATCCACCACGTCGCGGACAGCGCGGCGCGCAGAGCTCCGGCCGTCCAGCCCGTAAGTAGCGCCGAGAGCGCAAGCTGCCTATGCCGCTCGAGGCCGCGACTTACGGTTTTCATATCCGTAGGACTCCGCGTCGTCCCCGCTCGTAGCACTCCGGTCGTCAGGCGCGTAGGCGAACGGTAGTGCCATATAGCCCATCCAGTCCGTGCTCCAGGTCCGCAGCTCCTGGCCTCCACGGCCGGAGCTTTTTTTGAGTGTAACGCAGTCAAGAGCAGGAGGCTTTAAGCCAGCGTTACGGTGCATTACACGGGGGAGAGGGGTCAAGCCCAGCGTTACGTAACAATACGAGCGAGGGGATAAAACTTGCCAAAAATTAAACACCCCGCCCTTCTAGAATGAAAATTGGGGGGAGGGTCAGACTAACGTTACATAATTCAAAAGGGGGGGAGGGTTGTAGGGCTGCGTTGCGGGTGCGTTACAAGAGAAGGGAGGGGGCATAACCCCAAAAAGTGCGTTACGCAATACTTGAACGGCTCCTAACTCAATACTCAACGTTATCGAGACCTCCACTCTAGTCGAGATCATCCAGTGGCGAGGCGTGAATGCTCGACTATCGATATTTCCCCATTTGAAGTTGCACTGGAAAAAAAAGTCGCTTGGATCTAGAGTCCAGACTCTTGAAAACATTGACAAGAAAAAATACTCTCGATTCAATCGGATTTTTGCTTAAATCGAGAACCAATCCTCCTAATTTGAGTGGATTTCCTGTTGATCCAAGCAAAAATCCGATTGAATCGAGAGTATTTTTTCTTGTCATTGTTTTCAACCGTCTGGACTCTAGATTCTAGATCCAAGCGACTTTTTTCCAGTGTGTAGTAAAGAATCGATCATCAAGTTGTCGGTTGCGGACACCCGTCTGTCGATCTTTTTCCATAGCTTTAAATCGCAGATCAATCGATATATCGCAGAGCACGCCACGCAACCGAGACCATCGTTTCGGAGCGCGGAGGCGGAATGCACGGTGCACCTAGCGAAACGGGCCCGGAGACTGCCGCAGTTGAGACTGCAGAAAAAAAAGGAGAACAATGGAGGTGAAGCAGGANGGGGGGGGGGGGGGGGGGGGGGGGGGGGGGGGGGGAGACTATTTTGATTTATGAACTGTGCTCGGCGCCATTAATATTTGATGTTCCCCGCGTCAAAACGTAAGGAGATTCCGAGTGCGATCGCGCCAGCGCCAGCGTTCCACGACCTCACCGCACCGCCCAGCGCCGCCGCGCCGTTGCGAAATGTTGGCCCTGCTCCGCGAAAATGTAGGGGGGAAATTTTTGCAACTGCACACCCCTAGGAAAAAAGAAGAATCCGCATTGAATAGATCGCATTCGATACATCAAACAGGTGAGATTGTATCGATATCGATTGGTTCAACATGTAAACATTGCCTCAAACATAGCAAAAGTCAATCGAGTTATCTGAGGAAACGGGGTTTTTCTGATAGACTTTTGATTCTTATGAGTTCTAAATGGCATCGCAAGGTGGAATAGTTAGGATTTTTTTCATTTTCAGCTTTTCGGACTGAAATCCTGAAAGTTTTGTTGGAGGTTATGTTCTGAACCAAACGATACATCGAACCACTATCGAAAACGATCTAAAGTAGAAGTGCGTGACACCTTGTAACGCTTTTGTGACGTAGGAGGTCCCTACTCTTTAATCCACAAAAACAAAATGGTGGAACGTTCCCACCACAGGCACGTAGCCGGGGGTGGGAGGGCGGGGCTTGGAGGGCTTAACCCCCCCCCCCCCCGAAAGCAAAAGAAGGAGGACTGAAGAAAAGAAGAGATAGAAAATAAGGAAAGCCGAGAAAAGAGAAAATTTGAAATTTGAAAATACGTTCAAATATAGCTACAAATTTCTAAAATTTTCCAAATGTGTTGAATTCAACAATTCGAAGGTATTTTAGGCTGAAAGGTTAAAAAGGAACTTAATTTTTTCCCAGAAATTGTCGGAAAATCTGCGTCACGGAAGCCTTTAAAAGCGTCCAAAGAGATTTAAAATTTCAAAAATTTTTCGGAGGAAGTTCCCAAGACTGGTTCTTGCCCAGCCTCACTTTTTAAAAGCGCTATATCAGGGACCAATCACGGTAAAACGAAGATAAAATAGTAGGTATTTCGAGGTATCGTCACTAAACACTGAACATAACTTCTTCATAGGTCATTCTCTTAACAGAGCGGAGCATTGCGAGTTCACGCTTCGCGCCATCGCGCCTTCAATTTCGCAGACGCAACACGGACAACCACTAAGCACGAATAGTTGTATCTCTGCGCCGTCATCAAAGCGCTTCCTATCTCTTGTAATTCTATATTATGTTCGTTCCGTTGGTTTTATTTGTGGTGATCTGAATTAGAAGGATCTACCGTGGCAAATCTTTGCATACTGCCGTGCTAAGGAAGAACGCCGTTTAAGCTTTCAGACGTTGCCAAATTTCCTTCGATAAAAACTGAATTTACTGCGAAAATCGTGAATATTTTGTTCCCATATTGGAATATAATGGATCGAGTCAATGGGAAAGGTCGGATACGCTTTAAAATCTTTAAAAGCGCAGATCTTCATGAACATGAATTGTTGATGTTTTATAAGTAGTTTTATTGGTTTTCTCGTAAAATTTTCTGTAAAAGGCACGCACCTTAAAATTAAAATTGTGACGGGATGAACGTCAAATTTTACAATTTTTGTAAAAATTTCACGTCCGACTTCTTCCAAAGACTCGTTCCACTAGGCGCCGCACAGTGGATCGAGTTAATAGAAGAGGTCGAACAAAAATTTGTTCACTAAAACTGCAAATTTTGATTATTATATCGTCAAATTTTAAATTTTAAAGGGTGGTTCTTAAAGAAAATCTCACAAGAAAACCAATGAAACCACTGTAGAACCTCAAAGTTTTGTATAAACGGAGTTATAAGTGTTTTAAAGTTTCCAAATTTCGTCCCACTGCTCCTATTGACTCGATCCACTGTGTGCCGTCTCGATTCTGATTAGCTCAAATTCCAACGGTGATCCAACAGTCATCAATCCAAAATATTAATCACTGGGAAAAAAAACACATTGGATCTAAATTCCAGACTCTTAAAAACATCGACAAGAAAAAATACTCTTGATTCAATCTGATTTAAGCTTAAATCAGGAACCAAGCCTCTTAATGTGAGCGGATTTCCTTTTGATTTAAGATTAAATCTGATTGAATCAAGAGTCCTTTTTCTTATCAATGTTTTCAAGAGTCTGGACTCTACATCCAATGTGTTTTTTATCCAGTGATCGAATCCAGTCGCAAAAATTCGCCTAATTTCATTCCTCGGCTCGTTAGTGCGGGATCTCCGAGAGATATTTCCCGGACGTTTCCTAACAGATCGTCGAGATTAAATCTAACGAGATCTCGGGAAAGCGGAGATCCATTCAGCTAGACACTTCCGAAACAGACGTAAAATAAACCAGGGGCCCGCGCGAGTGAGCGCGAGCAATTAGAAGTTAGCAGTATTATTTATCCGGGAGAAATCGTCGTTGCTCACCGTTCACCGTTGAGCGGGCGAAAACCCCCCGCCCCGCCGGGGCTCAGCCCCGACTTAAGTAATAAAACGGGACTTAAATGAATATTTCAAATTATGTAATGGGAAAAGTTTTTAACTCGATATAATATTAAGTCGCGCCGCGGCGGGCGGAATAAATGCGTTCGCGGACGCGTTCAGAAAAGCAGGAGGCAGGTAAATTAAATAAAGTTTAACAATACGCTCGGCCGAGGGCCGGGGAGGGGGGTGAGGGCGTTCGGCTTTCTGATCGATGTTAAAAATGAAGCGCGCTGAAAAATGGAGCCATTGAGGGCTTTTACTCTTCCGCGGGCACGGCCACCGCCATTATGTTGATTCTGCGTTTTTGATTGAATTTTTAATGGGCGCCGCGACGGCGTTTCATTCATCCGATCGGCTCGCCGCCGGCGTCGCGGCGCCGCGCTGGGACGTCGGGACCCCCGTCCTTTTGCGCTTTTCTGTTGCATCGATGTAGGGTTGCGTCGATCGTCGGGATGGGGGTAATCGTGTATGGAGCTGCGATTCGGAGCTCAAAATTTTGAGCTGATGGGAACATGGATACACGAAAAAAATGGATTGCTGATTTAACAATTAAAATGTTAAAAGACTTGTCCGACGGGTTTCAAATGTGCATTTTACAATAGTGCACAGCCAAGTTAACCCGGGGATGGTTGAATTAGCGTTCTTTTTTTTAAAAAAATTTTAATTTATTGTAAAATCTACATTGAAACATGTCGAACACTTTTTTTAACTACAACATAGTTAAATCAGCAATTTGATTTTCTTTCGTGTGATTCAGACACTTCAAACAGGGAGTTAGACTAAAGGGGAGGTCTGAGAAAATTCTCGAGCATTTAATACGCAGTTTGAGTCATTTGGAAAAATAAAATAAATTAAGTCAGAGAGAAAAATTGCTAGATAAACAAAACAAAAACTGGATTCCTCCCGTAAATTTTGAATCCTGCGAATCGAGTTACGTTCTCTCGTCCGGGAACGACAAATTGGACTAAAGTTTGCAATTCGCAACTTCAATCTCTGGCTCAGATTAGAAACAACGTTCCGACATCAGTTTCCCATACACATACGGATGGATGAGCAAAATATTGCCCTCAGGTTCCTTATCGCAAAGTATGGTCCAATCGTCAGTTCCGATCCCTCTACCTGGAATAAAATGTAAGAAATGTAGCTTGCATAAAAAACATTGAGTACCAAATTTGTTTTCAAAATTTTAATTTTTAGGGAATCGGTTATTCGAAAAAAGGAAACAAACTATTGACAATTTGCAAAATCATGCCGCAGAGGCAAAATTCAATTTTTAAAAACTCCCAAAAATACGTTGTTACGAATTCGTAATGCTGTGCCATAGAGGGGCTCTTCTATCAGAGGAAATTTGGCATCGTCGGAGGGTTCATACGTTGTTTTTCCTCGTCCTCGGCAAGGCAAAAATCCGGCAACGTCGCAATGCGCTGCGAGGAGCGGGATCCGAGCGTGTGGCCTCCTGGAAACGGGAAATGGGAAGAGGGAGCCATCAAAATGGCGCGTTATTTCCCCGGTAAACTTTCCTTGCCCAGCACAGTGGTTCGAGTCAATCAGAGAGGTCGGGCATAAAATTTTTGACTAAAACTGCAAATTTTGATGCTTATTTCGTCACATTTTAAATTTTAAGCGGTGCTTTTCAAGGTAAATTTCACGAGGGAGCCAATGGAACCATTTTTAGAACCTCAAAATGGTATATTAACGTAGTTGTCAGCTTTTAAGGTTTTCAAATTTTGTCTGACCTCTCCAATTGACTCGATCCACTGTGCCGCGCCCCCTCTTGATGAAACCGGCTCCTGGAAATTGAGTTTGTCTGTGTCGGCCCCTCGCCCTTGTCGCGACGATGAAATCAACCCCCCCCCCTTCAGGTAGAGGGGGGGGGTCGGAGCTCGCCCTATCATTTTGCCCCCAACGGCTGTGACCGCTGCCGATTGGTTGCCACCAATCGCGGTTAGATTTTTGGGCTCGGTTTGGATGAGTACCATGAAAAAAAAGGGGGTAGGGGGACAAGGGTAAAAATACAACACAGAAACTCGAGACGTTTCGACTCAAAACTGAGTCATTTTCAGTGGGAAAGTAAATTAAAAATTATACAAATATCGAAGAATAGAAAAGGTTTTCTCGGATCTCGGCCACCAACATGTGGGTCTCAGGTTATTTCTTGAATATGTTTTATTTTTTCTTTGAATTATTTTCCGACTGAGAATGACTCAGTTTTGAGTCGAAACATCTCGGGTTTTAGTGTTGCATTTTTAGCCTTTTTTCTCATTTTTCCCTCTTGTTTTTTTTCATGTTACCATTGTCTCAGACTGCTTCGTAAAAATGTGTATCTTTAGATGAGTAAGGTTAGTGCTACTTTTTCCCAATGTAAAAAAAAAACATCAAATTATTTAGGGCTGTGTTTATGCTTCTTCCTCAGCCAGCTCATGTTTTCGCAATATTATCAGTAAGACTACCAGGATACTATTATTGATACCATACTTCTAACAAAATGGTTCGATCGACTAATATTTCTGTGTTCTCTATTGAATTTCCCTAAGAGCTGAATATATTTTGACCCGACTAGGACTCCTTTTAGAATATTCTGACTTTTCTCAATTTCCTTTTAAACAACTGAAATATTGTTTACTTGCAATATTGAATGGACCACTGGAAAAAAGTCACGGGCTGTATAGACATACCGTCCGTTCCGGGCTCAGAGGCCGAAACTTTCGGGTGCTACGCCCAGAACTTTTGGCTTTTGTGCCCGAAACGTGGACGGTATGTCTATATAGCCCGTCAGTACGGCTTCCACGGCCGGAAGTTTTTTTTTTTCGTACTGAAGATACGTCTGATTTAATCAATGACTAATGACTATTCTGGTGCATACAATTTACATTCACTCATACTCGAATTCATCATCTTACTTCAGCCTCTTGATAAAATAAAAATAAAATTTTGGATTCAGGAAAATACATATTCCCGTATCCTCCCGAACCTTAGAAGGTTCAAAGCAATCGGGTACTTTTTGACAGATTTACCACATTCCGGCCAGTAACAACAAGGCACAGAAGTTGAAAAACGAGGACAAGAGGCGGGGCTCGAGGAAAATTCCTGGAAGTCAATCCCCGTGAGCCTGACTCTGTTTCCAGTGTCTACTTCGTGTGAAAGATTCAAGGAAAATAAGGAAGTCCGGACGTCAGCTGAGAATGGAACTTTTGAAAAGTTTAGCTCGTTTCATCCGACCTATTTACGTAACAGAGGCAATCTGCTGAATCCGAACCTAAGATTGTCTTCAGCTGTGGCGAGTCTTTTGAGTTGGTAATCCTAGCTTTCGCCGGTTTCAATTCATGTAAATAATAACCGCTTTCTATCGAAACGGGCTACCACATTACGAGGAATGCATTGTTAATGACGCTCAATTTATTTTGTGGAAGAACAAAGGTACAAATTTTTGAAAAACATTCGGTATAGAGGGTGATCTAAAAGTCCCAGACCACCTCTGTAAACCTTATACTCAGGATGTTCTCTTCAAAAGTCTTGGGCTTTCCAAAAGTTACTCCCCTTGATCTAGGAGCATATAAAAAAATTTCGAGTCTCCATCTCAATTTTTTCAAAAGGTACAGGGCTACAGATTCAAGTTACAGAGTTACAGAGATTCAAAGTTACAGATTCCAGGTGTTTGTGGTGCGGGACTTTCGGATAACCCTGTATATCTTTAAAATTCCTTTAAAAATGTTTCACCATATGCCGGTTGCCAGCGACTCGATCGACAAAATTCGATCGAATTGCGGATTTGTCGATCGATTCGTAGATTTGTTCAATTGTGTCACAGGTTTGTCGATCGATTCAAAGTTTTTTTTCGATCGGTCAAAGTTGATGTTTTTCGATCGATTTCATACCTGCCCTCCTTCCGTTTCCCACGCGATGCCATACAACCATTTTCGTCACTTCCCGACCAAAGTATCACAACCATCACAAGCGCCATGCAACGTTTCAAAATTTACGCTGCCACTCACAGATAAAGTTTTGGTTGAATCTGTTTGAATATTTCTCTGAATTTTATCGGCAGCACAGAGAAAAGTCAGTGAAATTTTCGGACAGCTTCGTTGAACAATTTCTCTGTAAAAAAATTAAACGGTGGCGGAAATTTTGAAACGTCGCATGGCGCTTGTGATACTTTGGACGGAAGGTGACGTCATGGCTTCATTGCGATTTCAAGACTAGCCACCTCAATTGAATCAGTGAGTTCGAAAAAACACCAACTCGGGTTTTTTTCGATTTTCACTTTTTTACGGTTTAGTAACATTTAAGGATAGAAGCATCTGCACGCAAAAGGAAATTCCGAAATTGCAATCGGAAGTGCTCGAAACAGCGACGAGAAAAGGGACAAATCGAAGTATTTCATTGGAAGTACCAATTTTTGGCCATTTCAAGGGAAACGGGTGACCATCCGATTTTGCGGTTTTCTTTTTTCGGTTCAGTATACCTTGTGCCAACAAGTTATATAAATATTCAAGCGTTATTTAGGTCGAAAAATATAAATTTTTCTGGGTAGACTATGAAAAATCAGTATCTGAAAGTCGGTGAGGACAAAAACACACCAACTCGGAAATTTTTAAACGCTTAATTCTCTGTCATCAAACATGGTGTATCGATATCAACTTGGCGCTTTATAAAGTCTCTACGTGCTTGTCCTTTGGCACCAAAAAGGTTTTTCTTAAACCAACTTCTTCGCCCGCTGCGCAGTTTTAGGTGTTTCCTGAACAATTTGTTATTTCCGAGTTGGTGTGTTTTCGAACTCACTGATTCAATTTAAATGAAAATTTGACAACCCTGCGCCTGCTTTTTATTTCTCATTTTACCTTCAACCCCACTCAGGGGCTCTCCCTTCGGCAATGAGGGGCGCGATCGCGCTGCTGCGCCAAAGAATTTTCCGCTGAATCGGTCGCGTGGCCGATTTGTGGTTCCGCTGATCCCCTCCCCCACCGCCGCTCGCCCCCTCCACCACAAACCCCTCCCATCGACCGCCGACGTTCACTTATGGCGTGTTTTTTTATTGACATCCGTCGGCGCACCAGAATGGCAGTGCCTCCGGTTTTATTTGCCCCTATCCGCCCCCGCTCGCCCGCCACCAATCTCGTTTTCATCCCCTACCTTTCCGTGGCGGTTCCGATTTTATCGTCTTTTGTCTGTTCGCCGCCTAAATTGATTCCAGAGCAATCGTATTTCGGGTCGGTGAGTTGCGCTCCATTCTGTGCGGGCCATGTTTACCGACGGAAATGAACGGGTATAAATGGACCGAAACGGACAGAAATAAACCGAGCCGGGGGGTGGCAAAATTTCATGAGAAATAAAATCTTTAAATTTCACATGTTTCGCAAAATGTAAAAATTGTGACTTACCTCTATTTTTGTACGTTCGAAAGCGAGTTGCATATTGTAGCCCATGAATAATATGGAATATTTCACGGCTTCTCAAAATTTCATGAAATATTCACCAAAATTTCCAATCTTTCATTTCTTTCTCACGTCTCATGCCACCCTGACCAAGCCACACAAACTATAGCCAAATTTAATTTGACAATTCATTTTTTTACTTAAAAACGGTGGTGCGGATTTTTATGCTTTCAGTGAATTTTTTGAAATGTATATTCCTTAAAATTTTCTAAGGAAACCGCACAAACATTCTCTTGTTACAAATTAAATTGTCTAGATAACTTTGGCAATAGCTGATATGGCTTGCTTCCTCTCTGCTAAACGCGGTCTAATTCCAAGTCAATGCGAGGAGACCACTCTTTCATAGCAATCTATTCGTGTTTAAAAAAACGGAACAAAAATTAAAGTTCACAAAGAAAGAGACTAGATAGAAATTACCGATTATCATGCTTCGAATTCAAAAGAAATTTTTGTTATTCTTGGATTCATGGTATCAACCATCACACTTGCGCGTGTGCATTGTGAAATCGTCGATCTTTGTTGAGTTTGGTTAGGTTAAGCAACTAAACTAACTGCCAGTCAAAGCGGGAAGTATCTCGGGGGGTTTGAAGGCGCTTCAAGCCGAGGACATACGTAAAAGGTTCTTTAAGAATAAAAATCTTCGTGTGTCGATGCAAATAATTGCACTTTGACGAGCAAACACGCATACCATTTGCAAATTTCCAGCGATTGCTGACTGCCAACAATATAAAATACACTAGTTTAGTTAACTTCTGCTGTATTCTGAATTCCTTTTAACTTTTAAGCTTCTTTTTCTGCTCCTAACAAATTTGTATACAAGTATCAGTGAAATTTGAACAATTTCATTACTTGCACCGATATATTATAAATTTGAGATCGAAATTTCCTGAAATTTGAATCTACAGAAGTTCTTTCATCATATTTCGTCATTTCTCTCACGAAAGAACGTAATGGAGAATTTGCACGCAAAATTTTTATTGCTTCATCTGAGAGTGCTTACAGAGCTGAGTTCGCGGTATTTTTTGTAATTTTTTTCTGACATGGGAAATACTATAAAAATAGATTTAAAAGTGAGAAAATGTACCGCCTATAACGTCATCTGGCGGCATTTCCCATTTAAACGCATGTATTTTAGTAGATTAGGTCATTTAGTCACATCTTTTTCAATAATTGTTCAGTTCATGAACCAAGGGTATCCTCGTGTTCAGTTCACTCAGTAGTTTCTACTTAAACACGAAATTCATCAAATTAGACACCTGCAAAATCTCTATTGCTCTTCTGAAATTCCGATTTTCCCTTAAGATAATTCACCATATTGTTAAAGTTTGAAATATATCCATCGTACACCCAGAGTGCGTGCGCAACACCTGAAGATCCACCTCAAACGGTAGAGTCCCTTTATACCCAGAGTAAAGACAACTCGATTATCAGCTGACTGGCAGCCGGCCTTGGCTGGCCATGGAGGCCGAAACGAGTGCACCCAAACGAACAATATTGAGGGATAAGGATAAGGAATCCTGCGATGTCTGTCATCCAAAAGCAACAACATCAACAAAATTGATCAATTGAAAAGAAAATGAGATTGGTTTGTGAAAAATTTCTTAATCTATTTTCATTTTGGACCGATGTAAATAGCATATACTCTTGATAAACCACAATTAGGTAATATTTTCATTATTTTTGTTCACATTCGAGTCACCGCCATCTTTGTGCTCTCGTTTGTGACTCCATGAGCGAGAACCAATCAGAATTGGATTTTTTTAAGGCCACTTTCAGCCCAACCAAATGTGGGTCGTCGTAACTCTGGGTATAAAGGGACTCTATCAAACGGTAGAGGATTCCGGCCGGGATGCCCGTTAGAAATCACGTCATTTCATTAATTTCGCAAACGCAGCTCAAAGTCCAGTGACAACAAACAAACCCGGAAGCAAAACATGTCAACGATGCCTCTCGCCTCTGCAGAATCAACACCGGTGTCGAATCGCGGGACAGGTCTCGCCGTTGTCGAGGAGTTCCGCGTGGCTGAAAATCCCTCCTAAATCTGGCAGCTGTCGGAGTCAGTCATATATTTATCCAGCATGAATTCTTAACCGTTTTCCGGCACCCGGGTGATTCGCGCCCCCGCTTGCTGTAGCCCGTTTTCCACCAGCGATCGTCGCCAAGTTGCTTGTAAAATACGCTCCTTTACTATGGCTTTACACGGGATTTCCCTCGGAAAGGCAGCGTGTTTTTTTAGTCAGTTTACTACTTGGTGACGTTGACATTCCATTCGCGAGTGCTGCCGAAGTGGCGTGAAAAATGGCTGACTTTGAGGAGAATATTCAGGATTTTAGAGAGCTGGACAACGCTTTGCAATAACCGTGCATAGGAAAAACGTCGTATAAAGCTTTAGACGTTGCCATATCTCCTTCGATAAAAAACGATTTTACCGCGAAAATTAAGACAATTTGCCTTTCAAATTTTTAGACTATTTTGTTCGCAATGAAGAATTTTTTTATTGCTTCATCGAAAAGTGCTTAAAGAGCTGATTTCACAGTATTTTTTTAAAAAAAGTTCTGATATGGGTAATAGTATAAAAAAAGATTTAAAAGTCAGAAAATGCACCCTCTAGTGACGTCATCTGCCGGAATTTCCTATTTAAACACATGTATTTTAGCAGAGGGTATTCTCTTGTTCAGATCCCTCAGTAGTTTCCACTGAAACACGAAATTCATCAAATTTCACACACCCGCAAATTCTCTATTTAATCGAAAATGTCCGAAAAAGTCGAATCACTTGAGTGTCTGCAAACCAACGCTACAGGATGGTGAATGCATCAGGCGTGATACCACTATTCGAGCACGAAGGATGCTGTGTTGCCTACCCTCAAAATTGAAGGAAAACTGCGCGGGAGTGACTCATCCTTTCAAATATCTCAAATCTTACTTTAGGGTCTGCTAGCCAACGCTACAGAATGGTGAACGCATCAGTTGTGATACCACTATTCGAGCATGAAGGATGCTGTTTTGCCTACCCTCTAAATTGAAGGAAAACTGCGCATCAGTGACCCATCCTTTCAAATCTGTCACTTGAGTGTCTGCAAACCAACTCTATAGGATGGTGAACGCACTAGGCGTGATACCACTATTCGAGCACGAAGGATGCTGTTTTGCCTACCCTCTAAATTGAAGGAAAACTGCGCATGAGTGACTCATCCTTTCAAATCTCTCAAGTCTTACTTTAGGGTCTGCTAGCCAACGCTACAGGAAGGTGAAAAATTCAATTGTTTGCGACAATTTTGCAACCTTGGAATAGAGTTAAGTTCCTACGTCCGGGAGACGACGTTATTACAGACATCATGAAAGGAAATATTAACTCCAAGGAAAGTTAAAGGTATATCATTTATGGTTTTTGTCTCGTAATATGCACGGTGGAAGAAAAACGTATTGTTTGCACATTATGATTCTAGCTTACTGATACTCAAACAAAACGAAGCTCGCAAATAGAGTCAGAAGTTTTCCCTGTCTCCACCTCATTAATATTCTTCCTACTACCTAATGTAGGTATTTTTGTCATATTTCACTCTGTCAAACAATAAATTAAAGTGTCTTGAAACTTGCTTCCCAGACAGCTATTAAGTACGCGTCGAACACATCCTATTCATACTTATTTTTCCCTTATTAGGTCAAGTACACTAATAGACTCGAATGAAACATGAAAATATGAGGTAACATGAGGTGCTGAATGCCCAAAGGATTGTGGTTCGACGGAGGGCAGTGGAGGATAAGTGTCGCAGAGCGCCAAGGAGTGCTATTAAGCGACTTATGTGTACATGTATGAAACATGAAAATAACACTTTTCGTTATACATCGTAAAAATCATCCCAGCTTATTAATTGGTCATCTTGGTTTACCCACATAAAATAGGCAGAGAGAAACTTGCAACGTCGCAAATCGAGGTATGAATGTTATGGAACTCACCGTCGGTGTTGAAAAAATGTGTAACTTCGCACGCGCTAGAGTGTAATTTTAGCGGCAATTGTAATCAAGTTGAAGTGGTGCCGTTGATAGTGAAGGCGCTCTGAGCAACTATTCCACCACAGAAGTATTGCACGGTATCAGACGAAATTGAAGGCACACTACCGTAGGTAAATTGGCACAGATATCAGCGGCAATCGTGATCCTCTACCATCAAGTCCAAGCGAAAGCGACACTGTAGAAGGCGCTCTAAGCAACTATTCCACCACAGAAGTATTGCACGGTATCAGACGAAAATGAAGGCGCACCAGAAAATGTAAATCGACTGGTATCAGTTCATACTGCGTAGTGCGTAGAGTCTTGCTGATTGTACGATATAAGGCTCCTGTCCGTAATATTGTGGAACTTGGCACGCCCTAGGGGTTTTTTGTTGAGTAACTTCAATTTAATTCTGATTTTCACAAATCTAAGCTCGCGGATGGTGGCCTGAAGTGCTAAATCGGCTCCTGTCCGATAGATTTGACATTTACTGCGCTCTTCGCTATCATGGCAGCGGCACACAGTGGATAGAGTCAATTAGAGAGGTCGGAAATGAAATTATTGACTAAAACCGCAAATTTTGGTGTTTACTCCGTCGCATTTTAAGTTTTAAGGGGTACCTCTACGAGAAAATTCCACGAGGAAACCAATGCTACCACTTTTAGAACCTTAAAGTTTTATTTTGACGGAGTTATAAGCGTTCAAAGTTTCCAAATTTTGTCCGGCCCCTCCTATTACCTCGATCCACCGTGCGGTGCTTCCTTAAATTTTCCAGAAGGAAGTGTTCAATCCCCGAAAGTAAAAGTTACCACCAATCGCCAAGAAGCAGTGATGCGTCTCTTGTCTATTGTCACTCCATACCGCGTGTACTTCACTTTCACCAGGGTCGAGTCACCAAATACGGGTTCACTGGGTCGGGTTCAGAGACAAGAGACCCTCCACTAGCAACTTGGCAATGGAGATTTTGCATATGTGAGGGATTTGCGATTTGACCATTGTCTCTAATGTAAAAGTTCGCGAGAAGCACGATGGTGCCACTGGTTTTCTCTGAAATCATCTCCCAAGCTCAAAAAAAGCTCTCAAAGTGGGGCCAAAATGGAGGGGATATCCCGCCCTATACCCTGAGAGTCCACTTCTACATCAAAACAAACTCCCCATGCAAAGATAGGGAGCAAATACATTGTCAGGGCTGCCACCTTATTCGGGGACTCTTAAACTGAAAACACGGCAACCCTGCTAATGTATTTGCTCCCTATCTTTGCATGGAGATTTTGTCTTGATGTAGAGGCGGACTCTCAGGATAGCGTGGGATATCCCCTCCATTTTGCCCTCAACTCGAGAGCTTTTTTTAAGCTTGGGAGTTGATATCAGAGAAAACCAGTGGCACCATCGTGCTCCTCGCAAACTTTTACATAAGAATCAATGGTCAAATTGCAAATCCCTCACACATGCAACATCTCCATTGTGGAAGCTTTTACTCTCGGAACTTCAGCATTCTATACTGTTGACTGCTACGTGGTTGATGTTCAAAAATGTGTTGGCAGTTCCGTTTTGTAAACAAGCCGAAATTGGCCGAAGTTTGGGAAACTTGTTTGGCTCATGACGTCACCCGAAGCGCATCATTCACCATGTAGGTAGGTCAACAGCCGAAATAAAAGTGATGATTGTTGCTCCCTTGTAATTATCCATAAGGAATTGTTGGATCCTCGGAAGTAAAAGCTTCCACCTGCATGTCGCCAAGAGGCCAGTGGAGGGTCTCTTAAACAGGTGGAAGATTTTACTTTTGGGATTCAACAGTTCCTTTTGGACAATCATTGGGGAGCAATAGTCATCTCCCTAGGCTGTTGACCTACCTACATGGTCGATGATGAGCTTTGAGTGACGTCATTAGCCAAAACAGATTCACAAAATTCGGTCATTTTCGACTTGTTTGCAAAACGAAACTGCCAACAAGTTGTTAAACATCAACCGTGTAGGTAGTCAACAGAAGAATGCTGAAGTCCGAAAGTAAAAGCTTTCACAATGCCCAAGATACTAGTGGAGGGTCTCTTGTCTCTGGGTTCACTTGTTTTACCCGATCCGACGCGAAAATATGCTTACGTATTGATGAACGATGAATGTCGGGGGAGCAATTTTTTGCAAGCGTTGACCTCCTTGATTAACCTTCACACCGTATAAACTACAGCAGTGCACGGTCTCTGAAGTACGATGTCTCAGCCCCCGATACAAGGTCGGAAAAACGATTTCCCGGCGAGCCGGCAGCGTGTGGGCGAGCCGCACTCGTCAATTCATCACTCACCGCTCCGAACGCCAACGGTTTATCGGGCGAATTTCGACGACGACGCCGTCCGATCCGCGGAGGCCCGGGCCAAGGCCTCCGTCGCCCGGCCCGCCCCCTTCCATTGTGTTCTTTTCATCAATCTTAGTGCTCTTGAAAAGTTGAAACAAAACTGACGTTCTATTAATTTCCCGTTAACTTCCATAACGAACCCCCCTCGCCCTCTGCCCGCCGTTTCCACTGTCTTCGGGCTCGACCCGAAATTAATTATGGATCCGATTCGCGCGCTGCGTCTACACCTTTTTCCGCCTCGTTGATGCCGATCCGCAGGCACAAACGGGAGATTTGATTTTGAATATTTGCTTTTTTTGCGTTTAGCTTCACTGGAAAAAATTTCGCTTGGATCTAGAGTCCGGACTCTTAAAAACATTTACAAGAAAAAATACTCTTCATTCAATCGAATTTTTTGCATGAATCAAAAGGAAATCCGCCGCCTAAATCAAGGGGCTCGGCTTTTCGATTCAACAAAAAATCGGATTGAATCAAGAGTATTTTTTCTTGTCAATGTTATTAAGAGTTTGGACTCAGGATCCAAGCGACTTTTTTTTCAGTGCGATCCAGGCACAAAGCGGGCGATTTGATTTTCTTGCGTTTAGCTTCGTTTGAATTTAAGCGCCGGATACACCTGCCTGCTAGACGCGCGTCTAGACGCGAAAGTAGGATCCGATTCTACTTTGAGCGCGTTACGGCGTAACGCTACGGGTGGCGAGCTGCGACCTGGCTACGAAGATGGTCGAACACGGCCGAAGGCCTACTCAGCACTCAAGATGCGCGTCTAGCTTGCAAGTGTATCTGGCACTGTAGGAAAAAAGGAGAGCGGGAGAAAGTAAGTCTCAAAGTAAGAGAATGATAAATTCGAAAAAAGGCTCGATTTTGTTCATAAGAGGATTTTTAGCAAAGAATAAAAGCGCTAAAGTTCCATTCAAGGAATCTCAAATATCCATTTTAATGAATCTTAGAAATTCTTCTAAAAACTCTCGAAAAACCTTTACAATAACTATCTAAAGGGCTCTTCTTCCGCTTTGTTAACTGTTGAGCCTAAAAAGACTTAGATTATTTACAGATTTCTGAAAAAAAAATTTCTGTGGTCCGAAACTTCAATAACCTCATTACTCCTGGTTGGAAGCTATATTTTATGAAGTTTACGATTGGTTGAAAACGTATTATAAGTTTACAACAGCAATAACAGCGAATTGACGACTATCATTTTATTTATTTTTTTTTCTCTGGTTGATAATGAAATTGTAACATTTCGAAACGTTCCGGGTTTTCCTTATTTATCCTCTGTTTTTTTCCAGCCATTCCTCAAATTAAGTAGTTATTTTGTTATAGGTTTTATTACTGATTAAACTACTAGTTTATCTCTACTGAAAATATTGTGTTTTCAATTAAACTGAATATAATGGATAGGGTATTTCTGTCTTAAAACTCTTAGGTTATCTTGATGACTTCAATATTACGCTTTTACAAAATGAAGCTACTATCAAGCTATTACCAAGAAACTATTCACTGGAAAAAAAAACACTTTGGATCTAGAGTCCAGACTCTTGAAAACATTGACAAGAAAAAATACTCTTGATTCAATCGGATTTTTGCTTGAATCAAAACGAAATCCGCTTAAAATAAGAGGCTTGGTTCTTGATTTAAGCTAGATTCTGATTGAATCAAGAGTACTTTTTCTTGTCGATGTTTTTAAGAGTCTGGACTCTAGATCTAATGTGTTTTTTTTTTTTCCAGTGTTGTTATGTATCTCAAAAATCTTGATGAAAAAAACCCAAAAATCTTGATGAAAAAATCTCGAAAATCTTGATGAAAAAATCTAAAAAATCCTGATATAAAAACCTCAAAAATTTAACTAAATATAATGGTTCGGATATTTCTATTTCAAAACTCTTGACTTCACTAATACGCTTTTACAAAATTAAGCTACTGTCAAACTCCCATGGTAATGTATCCCAAAAATCTCGATGAAAAAATCTCAAAAATCCCGATGAAAAAATCTCAAAGACCCGGATGAAAAAATCTCGAAAATCCGGGGAATTCCGAGCCGCGCGCTCGGAGGAGCCGCGACGTGATGTTGCGATGGAGTCTCTAGAAGACGGCGGAAGCCACGCGGGGAGGCACGGCAGCAGATCGATGTTAAAGCGAGCGCACAATTGGTCGGTGCCGGCGTCCTGCACCGGGGAGGGGGCAGGGGGCGGGCCCGACGCGGAGGGGAGCCCCAGACCCCGACCAATCCACTCCGCGAGAACCTCGCCACTCCGCTCCCCGCAGAATGGGTCATACGCGCTTCTGCACGGGGCTCTGGCGAGCCTCCTCCTAACCACTTTGTACCTTAACCCCTTCGCTTCGCGAGCTTCACCCCCGCCGAGCATATTTATGTGTACAGATAATCACCGAGCTTTAAAGACAAACCCTATTTTCTCTAACATTTCCATAATGCTTTCCGCTAATTTCCCGCCCCGCCCCCCGACCGCGCCTCGGCTCCGCACCCAGCTTCCCGACAGCGTTGTCGGGTTGGGCTGTCCTTGACGTCGTTGCATCGAGTTTTGAAGTCGAGTTCGCCTTCCGTAGTAGAAACGACTTTTAAGCATCCGAATTTTGCCAAATAGGGAATTTGCAGATGTCTGAAATTTGATGAATATCATGTTTCAGTGGAAACTATTGAGTGAACTGAACATGAGGATACCCTTGGTTCATGAATTGAACAATTACTGAAGAAGATATGACAAAATGATCTGTTGTTCTAAAATACATGCATGTGTTTAAATGGGAAATGCCGCTAGATGACGTCACTAGGCGGTGCATTTTCTCACTTTTAGATTTATTTATATACTATTTTCCATATCAGAGGAAAATTATAAAAAAATACTGTAAAATCAGCTCGTTAAACACTTTCAAATAAAGCAATAAAACATGTGCGTGCAAATTCTCCATTTCTTCTTTAAAAATATGTATTCTTGAACACTGGAAATAAAAAGTCGCTTGGATCTCTTGAGAACAATGACATGAAAAAGTACTCTTGATTAAATCAGATTTCTGCTTGAATTAAAAAGAAATCCGCTTAATTTAAGAGACTTGGTTCTCGATTTTAGCAAAAATCCGACTGAATTAAGAGTAATTTTTCTTGTCAATGTTTTTAAGAGTCTGGACCCCTGGATCAAAGCGACTTTTTTTCCAGTGAAGATAGTTTTGAATGTTTTTCCTAGAGTATCTTTAAAGGAAGAGTATGGATAACTCGATTTATGTAGCTCTTAAGGCCCAAAAGAGCATACGTGTAAAACGAAGATCACTAGAGATGTGCCGCTGCATGCCAACCTATGCATTTGAAAGATTAATCAATATGGCCGACAGCGCGTTGCAAATAAGCGTTTTTAAGGATTACAACTTTGAAACTGAGAAAATTTATGCAAAATCAAAGTTTTATACGTGCTTTCATAATTTTTGATCAGTGTACCTACTCTTGCAGTTTAAATTAGCACCACTGGATAATTCGAGTTCAGAGATCGTCTATCCTTTTAGGGCCCAAGAGCTACACGACCTGATGAAACCTAGCCTTAAACGATTCGAGTTGTCCATTCTCTCCATGTAAAGGTACTCTAGTTTTTCCAAGAAATTTCCAGACTTTCCAGATCGAATCACAAACGAAATCCTGTAAGAAATCGGAGGATAAAAATTCACGCGTGAAAGGCAAAGTGACTTAAGGTCCACCTTTCCGGTGGAATAAGGAAGTTAACCTGTCGTATCTTCGAGAAGATTCGCTAATTTTTCTCCCGGAAACTCCAAGAAAAGAGAAAAAAAATTACGCTCACCTTAACTCCCCTCCTCCCTTAAAATAACACATAGCTTATAAACAGCCTCTATACAGAGGGAGAAGGTGGGAGGAGGGGAGGGGATCGAGGAGTTTGATTTCGATTTAACCCTCTATTGCGTGCATTAATTTTGGATCTCAGATTCTGGGGGACACTAATATTTTTCGTAGCTCGCATAAAAAACACAGAGCATTAATTTTTTTTTTTTTTTTTTTGTTTTTTTATTAACAGAACTTTAAATTTTTTGGGAATCAGTTATTGAATTGCAAACTCATACCACAGAGACAAATTCAATTTTTAAAAACCCCAAATATACGTTTTTACGAATTCGTGACGCTATGTCATATAAATAAAGTAAAAATAGTCACTCTTGAAGCGAGTGAATGTAGGTCCTGGCTGGCCGCGCAAGCGAGCGTAGCGAGCTGAAGCCGCTAGTTAAAAGCTAATTTCCGCTTCCTTTTTCCGCTCCATAACTACCCCCCTCCCCTGCCCACCCTGTTGACGTTACCCGTTTACTACAATGCGCGATTTTCTCCAACCCCCTCCCTCCTCCACAATTCCCGGTTTACGCTCACACACTTCATTAGATCTAATCCATTTTGGTCGGTGGTAGCTTTCAGAGGTGCGCGCGGGACGGTGGGGTGCCGCCCCCCCCCCCCCGGTCGGGGCTTTGTCTTTTCGAGACCCGGGAACAGTGCGTCGCAAAAGAAGAGCTTACACCTTGTAGTTTCGAGCTTAAATTCGGGGTTGATTAAAATTCTCGTTTTCGAGGGGGCGGCGTGCGGTGAAGCATGTGCGGCGGAAATTTAAGCTCCCCGGTTTGGAAGTGTTTCGCTCGGTCATTATTGATTTTTGCGCTGAAAGTCGGTGCGTAGAGGGGTATTTTCAACGCTGGAAATCACCTCTCGTCAAGCGAAAGTTGTTGATCCGAGTCAGATGATGCCGAAATTTGCGCTGTGAATGAACTTTGAGTGAAATCCGGAGTTTTGTTCACACCGGGGCCTAGCTACGAATTTGAGCGTTCCGATGAATGGATTATATTTTGCAATAAGGAGCGATTATCTCTGGCTCCTTCACTAAAGACCCTCCTGCGTAGGGAAACCAATGGCACATATGTTGTTTCTAAAATGAGCCAGAAAGGGTGGTTCCTTATAGCAAAATGTGATCCAAATCTCCATTCCACGATTACAAAATCGACTCAAACAGCAAACAATGAGTGGATTATATTTTACAAAAAGGAACCACAAGCATTCCAATGTCGCTAAGATTGTGCAACTATATGTATTTTTACCTTGCAAATATATGTATAAACTGATCATCTGAACAAGTTTATCTTTACTCCTCACCATCCATTCACTCAGCAAGATGCTAAAAAAGCTATGTGCGAACTTATCACAAAATCGTGGGAACAAGAATGGAGCACAAGTGAACAGAATCGTCTCCGTAGAGCCCCCATGCCATATCCAAGAACATCTAACCACAANTATCTTTACTCCCAATAAACTATGAATTTAATTCGAAAATTATCTTTATGAATTTGATTTTTTGCAAGGTTTAATAATTTGATCGCAAATAATTGAATTTGCACAATCCCAGCAACACTGGAATGCTATTGGTTCCTTTTTGCAAAATCTAATCCAAGTAGAACTATACACTTAAGACGAAAATCCGCATACCTAGAAATTTTCTTAGGTCCCTTGACACGCCCATAAAAACCTATTTTTAAAAAACAATACGATTCAGCAGACTTTTGTAAATCATACGCGGCTCAAAAGTCACTTTAGTCGAAAAAAGATTTTCTGATTTTACTGTAGCGGATTAGGGGATAGCGGGACGTTAATACCTCGGTTACTTTCAGTAAATTTTGTACAAATCGTGTTTTGCGCGAAACTTGATAAGAAAACACATAGCATAGTACTTAAATTCGCACCCTGTCGAGTGGTTGTTTTGGAGTGATATGAATGCGGAGGCGAATATACTCTTTTTGAAGAGTGAACTCAGAATCACTCCAACCGAATTTGCCTTACCGACATTCCTTAATTTAAAAAAAAAAAAAAAAAAAATTAAAAAAGCGTTTAACCACTGTTTTCAACGCAGCTCTCGTTTTCCATAGCTATGTCAAATGGGAATTCGACGGGTTTCACTCGGTTGCAACTCAACATGTACGCTCTGTTCCCTAGATCCGTGTAACCACACAGATTCTATTTCCGAGGCTAACTCATTTGTCATGAAAACCGGGTTAAGGCGTGTTTTGCGAAAGTGCTCCGCAGTTACGCTATCAAAGACAGCAGCCAACTTTCTTTGCTTTTAGTGAAATCCTCGTGTTCATATCACACGAGTTTTCTTTTTTTATGGGGAGGGGGGTGGGGAGTTCGAGTAAACAAGGATAAAAAAGTGTCAGGGGTTATCCCCTAAAATTGTGGCACTACCCCAATTTGTTGGATGATATAGACATTTCCGATTAATTTTGGTAGTATCGCAACTCAAGTTGGGGTAGTACTGCAACTTTTAGGTTAGTAACCCAATTTATTGGGATAGTATCACAATTAATTGGGGTATAATACCACAATAAATTGGGGTAATACCAAAATTCATTGGAAATGCCCATATCATCCAACAGTTGGGACATATAACCCCTACCTCTTTTTTTTGCGTGTAGGTGCTCTCGTCAATGAACGAGGCATAGTTTTGTAGAATCTACCCCCAATTTTGCTTGAATTTTACAACGGAATCACAATTTCGGGCTCATTTCAGAAACACGCGCGTGTAATTCGTTTACCTGAGCAGATAGGTGCTTTTACGGTATAGTATTGTAAAATAGTCCAATTTCACTTTGATCGCCGCGATCATTTCGAAAATCATTCAACCACTCGAAGCGACCTCCCACGAAAGAAACGCGAAAGTTCGAGCAGGAACGATCATCCATAACCCGATTTCCCGGCCGCAGTCACATGAGAGCGGANGGGGGGGGGGATGTCACGACCGGTAATCTAATAAAACCATTAGTCTGATCAGATTATTACACCCGATTCGAGTGGCCTCCCCCGGCCACCCTCCACCGCCCACCTCCGCGACACGTGCGTCACACGTGGCCGTAATTACGCTTATACAAATAGTCGCCGGGATCGGACTGCAACCCGGCTTGCGCGGTGCACGAGTAGTGAAGCGCCCCTCCCTTCACCCTCCAACATCGACCTAAGTACCGCGGTGTCGGTTCAGGAAAAACGACGTATGGGCAAGCGGAGGTTGCCGAATTTTCTCTCGTGAAATAGATGTGTCTAAATGGAGCGCCTTAAGCATCGAGTACCTACACTGGAAAAAAAACCACATTGGATCTAGAGTCCAGACTCTTGAAAACATTGACAAGAAAAAATACTCTTGATTCAATCAGATTTAAGCTTAAATCAAAAAGGAATCCGCTCAAATTAACAGGCCTGGTTCTTGATTTAAGCAAAAATCCGATTGAATCAAGAGTATTTTTTCTTGTCCATGTTTTTAAAAGTCTGGACTCTAGATCCAATGTGTTTTTTTTTCCAGTGTAAGCATAGAGTACCTATACTACCGTGTTAAGGAAGAGCGCCGTATGAACGGGCGAGAGTTGCCAAATATCCCTTCATGAAACATGTATTTTTGACAACATTTATGCATATTTTTCCTCGGAATTTTCAGATAATTTAGATTAAATTGCGTACAAAATTGTCTGAAAATTTTGGGGAATAATATCCGCTGTTTTCCCAGTAAATTCGTTTTTTATTGGAGGAAACTTGGCAGCGTCTGAAGGCTCATATGGCGTTCTTCCTTAGCACGGCAGTGAACGGGAGAGTATTGCCATCTCTGTGCTGCTCTCTGATTGGTTCACCAGTTTTGGGCTATCATGGAGCTCCAAAGTTGGCCCACTGTGAACGAACTCGACCCAGAGGAACACCTAATATCAGCTAAGAAATGAATGATAATCACACTGAACGCTTTATTTTCAGCAAGACTGTCGGATAACTACTTATGGAAAAAAAAAAAAAAAAACTTATTCTAATAACAGATTATCGATTTTTTTCTGTGTTGGAAAGAATATGTAGGTTTCCCTAAAATGTTCAGAAATTCTAGACTTGAGATAGTAAAATCCTTTGAAATTTAGCAAAAGAAAAAAAGAACATATATTCACAAGTATATCCGAGACAATTTGTATTTTATCGAATGAATTATGGCAACGTGTGGAAGAACATAAGTCGTTCCTTCTGAGCTCAGCGGTGTTTTTGTGTGGTCCTTTATACGGAATGAGTTAGCAACTGTCGAGAAGTCGGTCCGTTGTACACTTGAACAGGGTGCCCAAGAAATCCTCTGCAGAATGCTATATCGGTTTGCCGGTATAAATTTATAAAAAAATGAGGGGAAAATGTCTGCTATGAGGTTATGTTTGTGAAGAGAGGGGAAGGGAAAATACAATTTTGGTGGGCCAAGCTTAGATGTTGGATGGAACTTAGACACTACCACACGGTTGATTTGATTACTAAGCTATACAACTATTCGGCCTGTGAAGCCACGCTAGGAAGTATAATTTCACCTTGAAGGCGTTACCTATGCGTCAGCGTTCTTCATTGTAAAATTATGTGCAGCAATCAAATTGATCTGCGTGCTGTTATACTTAAACTTCAGAATTACTTATATACAAATTTCAAGAATATTTTCATTACATGTTTAAAAATGTTAATAAGATGATTGAGAAGTTTTTCTTAAAACTTACAATGACATTCAAACATTCTAACAATTTTTTTTTATAATGAAAAGAAGATTTCAAAACATTGAAAACGCAATATGTCACAAATTGATCTCCTTAAACGTTTCACATTAGGTTTTGAGATGATTTTGTCTCTCCGTAGTAGTTTTGAGGAAACGCCTCTTAAATATTTTATTTTTTTAGACATATTTGAAAAACATCCTTTTCGGGCACTTGCGCTGATAGAGCAGTGCAGTGTGAGGCTATTTTTCCTGAGCCCTTGGATTCAACCACATGCATTCAAGGTTTTGTTTTCTCGTGTTGTTGTATAAACGACATGAACCTGAATGGCCGCACAGTGAATCGAGTCGATTAGAGTGGTTGGACATACAATTTTTAACTGAAACTGTAAATTTTGATGTTTTTTCCGTCGTATTTTAAATTGTAAGGGGTGCCTCGAGAAGAAAATTTCACGAGGAAACCAATGGGACCACTTTTACAACCTCAAAGTTTTGAATAAACGGAGTTATAAGCTTTTAAGGTTTCCAAATTATATCCGACCTATCCTATGGAGATATTGAATGTGTGAGGAATTTGCGATTTGACTATTGATTCTTATGTAAACTTTTTCTTAAGAACTTTTACACAAGAACTATAGTCAAATGGCAAATTCCTCACACATGCAACATTTCCATTGTAAGGGGTGCTTCTAGGGGAAAATTTCACGAGGAAACCAATGGAGCCACTTTTAAAACCTTAAAGTTTTGTTTAAACGGAGTTATAAGCTTTTAAAGTTTCCAAATTAAGTCCGACCTATCCTATTGACTCGATCCACCGTGTGTCGTGGGCACGTGACAGTCGTCGAGCGCCGCTTGAAAAACACACTGTGCCCGAGGGCCGGGTTTCCTTATGGGAAAATGTAAACATACTTGCGTCGACCATTGTGTTGCAGTAGCTTCACGCAAAACATTGTTATTGATTATGTGACAACTCAATATCGCCGACCTCCCCCTCGAATGATTGGTGCACGCGCTCGGCGCTTATTATGAATGGATTCACACACCGACGGCCCGACGTCCCGCACTCCAGGGCCGCGCCAAAGGGTTCCGGGGATCCACCGTCAAGTGGTCTCCTGCGAAGGGACTCCGTTGATGAATTAAACGCCACCAGTGCTGCCGTGCTAAGGAAGAACGCCATATGAGCCTTCAGAGGTTGCCAAATTACCCTTTCAAAAGTGTGCGATCTATCGATTTATCTGCCATTTAAACGTATGAAAAAGGATCGATAAACAGGTGTTCGAAACGAACACCTTTATAATTGATTCTTTACCGTAGCTTCAGAGGGGGAAATATCGATAATCGATCACTCACGCCGCACTATACACTGCCGTGCTAAGGAAGAATGCCGTATGAGCCTTCAGACGTTGTCAAATTTCCTTTGATAAAAACCGAATTTACAGGAAAAATTGTGAATATTTTCCCCCGAAATTTCCGGATGATTTTGTAGGCAATTTAATCCAAAATATCTGAAAATTTCAAGGGAAAGTATGCATTACTTTCCTTTAAAATACATGTTTTATCCGGGAAAACTTGGCAACTCTTGAATGTTCATACGGCGTTCTTCCTTAGCACGGCGTGCTGCCGTGCTAAGGAAGAATGCCGTATGAGCATTTTAGATTTGCCAAATTCCCCTTGATAAAACATGTTTTTATGACGACCTTCAGGCACATTTTTCTTTGAAATTTTCAGATTCTTTGATTAAATTGCGTACGAAATCGTTTGAAAATTTTGGGGGGAAAAGTTCACAATTTTCCCTGTAAACTCCGTTTTTATCGAAGAAAATTTGGCAACACCTTAAGACTCATACGGCATTCTTCCTTTAGCACGACATTGTTGCGCGGCGTGAATGATCGATTATTGATATTTCCCCCTTGAAAGCTATGGTAAAGAATCGATTATTAAGGTGTTCGTTGCGAACGCCTGTTTATCGATCCTTTTTCATACGTTTAAATGGCAGATAAATCGCACACTTTCGAAACGGTCCGGGTAGGCGCGTAGGAAGGTTCGGGGAATGGGCCTGTTGCAAACTTCAGCTAGAGCCTAGGAGTTATTTCTCATGGAAATGGCTCCAAAATCACGATGAGCGCATGAGGACAGTCTAAAATACACTCCTAAACCTCACAATCTCCGTAAAAAATATACGTTTTTTGAGCGTCCTGTTTCAATAAAGGCACAGCGGACCGATTATTGAAACTGATAGACAAAGCTATAGACAAAGAAGACATAGGGAGTATGGAGCGATCCTATTGGTGGTTGGTTCCTATCGACTAAGGGAGAAAATGATGAACTAACTGTCGGGTCTGTGGTGGGTTCCCGTTAGTAAGCCCATTACCTACCTCCTATGCCCATTGCTATCACCCGCTTCCACCAATAGGATCACTCCGAATTCCTTTTGTCGTATTTGTCTATAGCTTTGTCTATCAATTTCAATAATCGGCCTGCAGGTGAACACTTCGCAAGAGAAGTCGTTCCATCCAACCCTCGCGTTCAACGCTACTCAATTCTGCGCATTTTCCCCTCAGCTTTTCCTTAACTCGGCAGCATTGCGGCACCGACGGTTGAGTTTGAATCTGCACTCTGAAAATGAGCGTGGGCACCCTGACAGGTGAATGAGGTGATTATTGTTCTTCGAGCGGCCGCTCCTGCGGTTAGCAGCCCTGTTTGGGCTCCCGCGCAGCGGGGAACGAGGGGAGGGACTCAACGAGCAGGTGAGGGATTCTGAAACCGCGTAATTATCGCGTAATGATAATGCGTTTTTCAGCGAAGCCGATGTCACACCAATATTAGACACGAGCATCGGTTTGGAGGCGTTGTCAGCATATGCGTCATCGGTGCTGACAATATGTACACTGCCGTGCTATGGAAAAACGCCGTATGAGCCTTCAAACGTTGCCGAATCTTTACAGATAAAACACGAATTTCCTTGTAAATTTATGAATATTTTCCCCCCATTTTTCAGATAATTTAGTTCGCAATTTCACCTAAAGTTTCTGGAACTTTCAAGGGAAAATATTCATAACTTTCTTAAAAATGAACATTTTATTGAAGGAAATTTGGGAACTCTAGAATTTGCATATACGGCGTTCTTCCAAAGCACGGCAGCACAAGGGGATGTCCCTGAAGCCTAATAGGGGAAAAACCAGGGTGGCATGGAAACGTAAGAGAGAAATGAGGGATTGGAAATTTCAGTGAGTTACTTCATGAAATTTCACGAGGCTGGGAAATATTCCATATTTTTAAGGGGCTAGAGTAAGCAACCCGCACTCAAACACACAAACATACAGTAAAAGCTCGTTAAGACGAAAAATGAAGGGACCGAGAAAAATTTCGTCATAAGCGGCTTTTCGTCTTATCCGTATTTTTTTTACATTGACTCTTATGAAAATGTCAAGGGACCGAAAAAACTTTCGTCTTAAGCGGATTTTCGTCTTAACTGTATTTCGTCTTAACGAGTTTTTACTGTAGAAGATAGTCACAATTTTCACATTTCGCGAAACGTGAAAAGAAACCGGTATTTTTCAATATCTTTCATAAATTTCTGAAATTTTATGAGATATCACGTGAAATTTCATGATTTTATTTAAGATAAATTTTGCCACCCTGAGAAAAGCCTTTGATCCATACGGATGAAGATAAGGGTGAAAGACGGCGCGGCGCGGTGTAGAAAAGTAAAGTTGTGATTTGAGGTTTTCGCATTCCAAGTTTTAACCTAGTCTTACAGTCTTTTTTTCATCCGAATCAAAATACGAAAGACAGAAAGGATACGACGACGAAAAAGAGGAATAGGAAGAATGAGAAGCATTGGAGAACAAAGAAAAGGAAAAAAAACAACAAAGAAGAACACTTTCTTTTCTTCTTTTCCGTTTTTCATCATCTTCTCCTCCCACTGCTTCTTCTGTTTGTACTTCTCGTTCTAATTTCTGTATTCATTTTTATTATTGATACATTTGCTTTTTAAAGAACTTTTCTCTTCTTTTTTTCCCTGTTTCCATGGAGGGATTTGGCAAAATCGGTTTGTTCATACGGTTTTTCCCCTTGATACAACAGTACTGCCACTTACTTAAATAGATTTACTTAAATATTTCTATCTTCTCTTTTTCTCCTCTTAATCATTGTGTTTCTCTTCCTCCTCTGCTGCTTTTGATTGATAAGGAATCCTCATCAGACATATTTCAAGAATCCCAAGACACGAATCTGTCAATCCAAGGTTGTCTGTCAACCTAAGACGTCCAATTAAAACCGGCATCGTGGGTTTTCATACTTCCATGCTATGGAAGAACGCCGTATAAGCTAGCAGACATTTCCAAATTGCCGTCGACAAATCACGAATTTTCAGGGAATTGTGTGAGAATTTCTTTGCGATTTTTCAGAGGGTTCCATTCGCAATTCGATCTAAAAAGTCTAAAAATCTCAAGGGAAAATATTCATAACTTTCCTCAAAATTAAATATTTTCTGAGAGGAAATTTGTCAACTATCAAATTTTCATACGGCGTTCTTCTCTAGAACGACAGCGTAGATATACAGAGTCACGAGGAAAGAGCGGCTGGCGTAGCGAGTCGAAAGGGCGCGAGACAATAATTGCGACTGACAAACTGAATAGTTAATCGGGCGGCCGGAGTAGTGCGGGCGGTATCCGCCGGGTCGTGTAGGGGCTCCTTTTTAGAATCCGTCTTTACCGATTCATGAGCTGCGTCATAATGATCGCGCTGCTCCTCAATTAGCTCGACAATAACCGAGCCAAGACGGATTCCGCGCCGTCTTGGCTCCGTCAACGCATCCAAAACTCGCCTTCCCGTAACCTCAAACCAAAGACATAAAGACGGAGTGTTTGTATCTAAAAGCACGGGGGAAAAGTGAAGCCAGGTTTGGCGCTGGGCACTTGTGTGAGTTAAAGTCCCTTTATACCGAGAGTCAAGACAATGCGAATCCATTTCTGATTGGTTCCCGTATTTTAGGCCTTCACAGAGTCACAAACGGGAATAAAGATTACATTTCCACCAATTGCAAAGATTATTATGTGGAATGGATCAGGGTATTACGGGTTCGGCAAAGAACAAACGGAATGAGAGAAGGAACAGAGAAAGAAATTTGAGAATGGGCCGATCAAAGATTACGACAAACGTTCAATTTGTGTAATCTTTATTCCTGTTTGTGACTCCGTGAGGGGGTGTTGTCTTGACTCTCAGTATAAAGGGACTCAAGGAAAAAATGAAGCCAGGTTTGGCGCTGGGCACTTGTGTGAGTGTGTAAATGAGCGTGGGAATCCATGGGCAGGAAACAGAAATTTGATTTGAACTTGTCCTCTTGATTTGTCCACAATTCTTCTTCTAAACGTGTTTTAAATGCCTAAAACGAATGTATTGAGAAAGTTGGGACGGTGACTCCGTATAATACACCTATTTTGGCTATTTAGGTTCGTCATTTCGGAACTATAGCTGAAGATTCACCTTGATATCAACGCTCAAACTCCCCTCATGATGACTTACCGTAGAAATAAGCAATAGACATATGGATTACTTTTGCAATAAGGAACCACTATTTCTGGCCCATTTTAGAAACAACATACAAACCATTAGTTTCCCTATGCAGATATGTGCTTGTTTGGGAGAGCCAGAAATAGTGGTTGGTTCCTTACTGCAAAATCTAATCCATATATTGGACTGCATTTTGCAATTTGGAGCTATGAATTCTAACTCATCTGAAAAAAAAACACTTATGTGCTTAAAGAAACTAATGACACATACGTTCTTATTAAACCGGGCCGAAATTTATATCTGCCGTGCTAAGGAAGAACGCCGTATGAACATTCAAGAGTTGCCAAGTTTTACCCGGATAAAACATGTATTTTAAAGGAAAGTAATACATATTTTTCCTTGAAATTTTCAGATATTTTGGATTTAATTGCCTACAAAATCGTCTGGAAATTTTGGGGGAAAATATTCACAATTTTCCCTGTGAATTCGGTTTTTATCGAAGGTAATTTGGCAACCTCTGAAGGCTCATACGGCGTTCTTCCTTAGCACGGCAGTATTGATCCTAACCCATGTACACATACTTTGCTCCTGTAGCGCACTCTGACGCTCTGCGACACCCAAACAATACATGCACCTGAATTCCCGATGTCATTGGTGCCAGCTCTTCCATTTCTATTACAACTTTTGTAACTCTATGCTTTTCGTCTTTTTTCACACATCCTTTCATATCTTTAAATCGGGTTTATGATAACATTTCAATGAGCTAATTTTTTCTTTCGTATTTTTGATTTCAGAGTCGTATTTTAGAAGATGCCTCGCTCGTCTGTAATTCTTGGTCGCCGCGGCATAACGTAAGTAATATTTACTGACTCCCTTCCTTTTTTCCGATGTATAGTAACGATTTTTGTTTCATCCTCCCTATTTTTCAATCCATCCATCCACAAAGATGAAATGGATTGAATTTTGCAAAAAGGAACCAGGAGCATTGAAACGTTGCTAAGATTGTGCAACTTCAACCATTGCGGTATAACGATTTATATCCTAAAAAAAGATGAAATTTACAGGGTAATTTTTGTCCTAAACTTACAGTTTGTAGCGAGTAAAATAGAAACTGATTAGAGGTAATCAGGTGTCCCTTCCAATTTTATTTTAAAAATAGTAAGAAAGTACAGTGTCAAGGTTCAGGTATTAAGGTAGTCCTGCGCGCGCGTGGATGACGGCGCAAAGATACAACTATTCGTACTTGATGGATGTCCATGTTGCATCTGCAAAATTGAAGGCGCGATGGCGCGAGACACGAGCTCGCAATAATTGCAATGCTCTACTTTGTGCTGCCAATGAGGCGTCGCTCGGATTCGGAAGAAAAGTTGAAAAACAAGGTCCGTGCCTCTTTTATTTATGTTCGGCTGTATTGACACTAGATTTTTTCCTTATTTTTCAACTTGATTTCTGATTCTTTTTTTAGAGACCTATACTTGGATTGCATTTCGCAAAAAGGAACCAGGAGCATTGCAATTTTGCTAAGATTATGCAACTTCATGCATGGCAATGTAACTATTGAAATCCTGGAAAAATATAGAATTTACGAGGAAATTTTTGTCCTAAATTTACTGTTTTTAGCAAGTAAAATAGAAACTTTTTATAGATAATCAGGTTTTTTCCAAGACAAAAAGAGCTGCACAATCTTAGCAATATTATAACTCTCCTGGTTCCTTTTTGCAAAATGCAATCCAAATAATCGGAAACCGTCTCAGATAAATCCACGAATAAAACTCGATTGCAAGTTCGTGAATTTCATTTCAACCTTGCAATCCCGCGACGAAAACGCGAAAATGACTGTCACGCACAAGTTAAAACTCAGTTCCTCGTTGCCAAATCGGGCTCAAAAATCCCCGACACACCGTTCTAAAGTTCCGAAATGTCACAGACTTCGCACTGCGGGTCTCAGCTGAAGCTCAGCCCAGCCGGAATCTCCCAGCGGAGTCGCCGTCGCGATTCGAATTCCGATCCATCGATTCTCGATATTTTAGCCGGAGTGGATAGCGACTGTATCGATAATTAATCGATATGTCGAATCGATGGTCTGAGCCACTCCAGACTTCACTCTGAGGCTGTCAAGCCGAGATTAGAGGCAAGTTCAATCCGCTATCTATTATGCATGAGCCCTCAGTTCGGTCGGTTTCCAACCTCCCTGCAGCCCCTCCTCTTTTAATTCTGATTCAAAACCCACTTTACCAGGCCTCGACCCGACGATTTTTCCCGTAATGATGCCTCTTCATTCCCCCCCGCCCCCACATTTTCCGCCACTTGCCTTGCAAATTTTGAATTCTGGCCGTGGAGGATTTGTGGGACCATTTTTGTAACCTCATTTAGCCCTTGTCTGCCGGACTCGGGTCTTTCATACCCATGAGTCTTCGTCCTCCGCAGTGGTGTGGCTTTGCGATATATCGATTGAGCTTTCATTTAAACTCATGGAAAAGTATCAATAAACAAGCGGTCCGCAATAATCGATTCTTTACCATAACTTCAAATGGAGAAATGTCGATAGATCGCAGAGCGCGTCACGCCACTAGTCCCTCGAGTTTGAAGAGAAATAAAGGAATAAGTAAGGAAAGAAATACGTTGGAAAAGTTTGAGAAAAGGGAATTATACATCCTTCCATTTTCCTCCAATCTTTTCTTTTTCTCCTCTGTTTTGTGCATTTGGTCATTTTTCTATTTTTCTTTCGGTTACTCATATTTTTCTTCTTCTTGCTCTTACTCTTCCATTTTGACTGCCTCTTTTAGTGTATTTTCCGAAGAAAATCCACTATTGTATCATTTCCTGTTTTTTTTCCTCCTCTCCTATTTCTCTTCGGGTCCTTAAAGTTTTACGCTTTTGTTCTTCACTACTACCTACCTTTGTTCTTTTTTGTGACAAACGCTGTAACCTTACTAGAGAGGTGTTGATGGCCATAGTTGCTAAAGGCACCGCTTCAAAAGGGACGAATACTATAGTATTCGTACCTTACTACTACAATAAATTATTACAATACTACTACAATACTAACACTACTACTATACTATACTAACTATACTACTACAGTAAATTATTCCCTTCGCTTCTTTCTATTTTCGTTGCCTTTACTCTTCTCCTACTCCTTTTTTTTTATTCACATCCCTCTTCTGGTTTTTTTTTTCTAATTCTATACCTCCTCTACAGTTCTCAAGGAGGAACGCCGTATGGGCCATCAGGCGTTGCCTTCCGTTTGAAAAAAATACGAATTCTTACGGAAATCTGTGAATATTTTTCCTCCAACTTTTCAGAGAATTCCATTCCATTTTCATCACCGTCCGCATTCCAGCCTCAGAGGCCGAAAGTTTCGGGCGTGGCACCCGGAGGAATCGAAGCTACGGCTCCAGCACCCGGAACGGACTCTGAGGCTTCTGAGCCCGGAACGGACGGTACATCTATATAGCCCGTAACTTTTTACAGTGTGTGATTTCTGCATCAGTATCTCGTGTTATTCGAGAACAAGGCTCTAACATGGTTAAAACAAACAAGACATACTGGAACAAACCCGTACATGTGTTTCTTATTTATCCAATCGGCGAGACAATCGAATTTCCGCGGCGCGCGGTGCAGTAACGGGCCAGCCAGGGGCGATAAAACCGAACAGCCACCCGCCAGCCCTCAAAACCGCGTAACCGCCCCCCGGGCGCGGCGCGCAGATCGGCGGTTCCGTCTCGGCGGGGCGGAACAGTTGGTCCGGCGCGTGGAAGGGATGCGCCGGATCCCTGCCGGGCCCCGAAGGGCGGCGGGTAATGATCCGTCCCTAATTCCGGCAAACAGCCGCGACGCTTCCTACAAACGACCATTGTTTGCGCCCGCCCACGGGATTAGCCCGCTGACTTGTGAGTTTTTGATTGGGTTTATTAATAACTCGTTGAATCGGTATTAGATTCTTGTTCGCGGCGGGTTGTTTGGGCTCCGCTCCAGGGCGCGCTTGGCTCGTGGCTTACGGGTTTTTGTGGGGTATTGACGGGTGGTTCCTTTGTAATGCTGCCGTGCTAAGGAAGAACGCCATATGAGCCCTCAGACGTTCCCAAGTTTCCTCCGATAAAAACCGAATTCACTGTGAAAATTGCGAATATTCTTTTCAAAATTTTCACACAATTTTATACGCATTTTAATCTAAAATATCTGAGAATTTCAAGAAAATACGTCGTCAAAAATACATGTTTTATCCGGGGAAATTTGGCAACTCTTGAATGTTCATACGGCGTTCTTCCTTAGCACGGCAGCAATACCGCGGCTGATGGAACAATTCGTTTCTTCTCAGTCGAAAAAACGCAACCCCAGCTCCGGGCTTTGCTCAGAAAATAAATATGTAAAAAATCAATTTCATAAAAATCAGGAGCTTCAACATTTTTCAATGGAGAATTCACACGCAAATTCTTTATTGCTTCATCTGAAAGTGCCGTATTGTATTCTACAGAGAAAATTTTGCGTTAGGTCAGCTATGTCAAATTGGGGTGTATTGCGGTATAGTTCATTCTGTGGTTTCAGAAAATTATTTTTAAAAGAATGCATGCGCCACAGGCTTATTTTTCCAAGGGAAACATCTCCTCTTCTCGCTCCAGTAAACATTTACAAGACACTAACAGACTCGAAAAAAAGCTGAAAACAAGTGGCTACGGAGTTACACTAATCCTATCTTTTAAAAGCAACGAAATGATCCCTCATTTAATTCAACGTACACTTTACAGCCCACATGCGGTGCCCGCTGACCGAAAGGGTCAAGTCTCCTTTAACTGACCTGCATTGCAGCCCGAACCTCGTTAGTGCCTCGCTGATTTTATGTCTTAATAAAAGCAGCCTTGGACCGAGGTTGTCAGACTGCTGGAGAATACTTCAATTTCTTGGAGAACTTCCCTCTGAGCCCACGGTAATTTTCATCGACTCGACCATCCTGCCCTGATCCCCGCGAGAGAGAATCTGCTCTAACCAAGAAATAAGCGCTTTTGAGCTTTTTACCGGTTCGGTCGCCTTAACCCAAAGCTATAAAAGCTCCACTAAAGCTCGTTATTAGCAGTGTTGTCGGGTGGGCAGGAGTTAAAGCGGTACAGGGTAACTTTCAATTGTGGGACCTCAATCATTGAACTAGTAAATGGAGATGTTGCATGTGTGAGGGATTTGCGATTTGACCATTGATTCTTATGTAAAAGTTCGCGAAAAACACGATGGCGCCACTGGTTTTCTCTGAAATCATCTCCCAAGCTCAAAAAAAGCTCTCAAAGTGAGGATAAAATGGAGGGGATATCCCACCCTACCCTTAGAGTCCACCTCTACATCAAAACAAACTCTCCATGCAAAGATAGGGAGCAAATACATTAGCAGTGATGCCGTGTTTTCAGTTTTGGAGTCCCCAAATAAAGTGGCAACTCTGTCAATGTATTTGCTCCCTATCTTTGCATAGAGAATTTGTTTTGATGTAGAGGTGGACTCTGAGGCTAGCGTGGGATATTCTCTCCATTTTGGCCTCAACTTGAGAGCTTTTTTGAGCTCGGGAGTTGATTTCAGTGAAAACCAGTGGCTACATCGTGTTTCTTGCGAACTTTTACATAAGAATCAACAGTCAAATCGCAAATTCCTCACACGTGCAACATCTCCATTGTGGGACCTCAATCATTGAACTAGTGAATTGGTTTCGCATTGTGATTTTTACATGCAAAAAAAAATAATTGGCGCTGATGATGAAGTCATCTGTTCATGGGACCCCTGCACTCTCTTTATTAAAGACTGATTTAGTGGCTACGTCATTCGATATATTATCGAACCCTTGCTTGAAATGTGAACGAACACAAAACTTTGTTTCTGATTCGCTCCCGTTGCGCTATGATGGTCAAATGCGTCCAAGTGTTCTTATAATCAAAATTTCTAATGCTTAATGCTTGATTAAGCATTGATTAAAATTCGTTCTCCCTGATTCAATTTTTTGGGTGAAGAATTGAGATATTTGCCGTGACAAAAAAGTTTGTACACATTTTATTGAACAACCGTGGACCAATTCTAATGTTGGACGAAAGAGAGTGTACAAACTATCCTTTAACCGTATGGAGAAAATGCGAAGGAATATTCAGTCACCCTGTATAACTCACGTATTGGCATACCTGGCAACGTTTGTATTTCGTAAGACCACGGCTGATGCTAAAATTGCAAGGGGTTGGGCGTCCGAAGGAGCCTCGAGCAAGCCACAGACCGCCTCTAACGAGGCAAAGTAAACACCATCACGATGAGATGTTAATTAAGTTTAACTCGAGTTGGAGATTGTGTCCGTAATGTGCGGCTATTCGTGATCATCCAACTTAAGACCACTCTTGAGAAACGGGCCGAAATTTGCTTGCTTTGGTGTACCCGCCTTAAATTTCCCGCCCTGCGGTGAGATACGTCATGTCCTAAAGTCGCTGCAAATAAGTTAAGGTGATTCGACGGGCGCCATTTTTTACGTCAGAGCTACATGCGATTTCTCGTATCGATTGGTTCCATAATTTCAACTACTTGTCATTTTTTTCGAATCTTGAGATCGCACTTCTGTTGTCATGAGACTGAAGAATTCATGTACTAAATTTGACAAAGAAATTAAACGTAATAAAAGCGTAAGTTTTTAGAGGATAAATATAGCATTCGAGTGCAGTTTTGATATCAGTATCGGATGCGATATTTTACCTCTAAAATAAACCATGCTTTTATTACATTGAATTTCTTTGTCAAATTTAGTACATGAATTCTTCAGTCTCATGACAACAGAAGTGCGATCTCAAGATTCGAAAAAAATGACAAGTAGCTAAAATTATGGAACTGATCGATGCGATAAATCGCATGTCGCTCCGACACTAAAAATGGTGTCCGTCGAATCACCTTAAGCCTCATTTTGCAAAGGGGTGCTACTATTTCTGACTTATTGAAAGAACTTATGTTTTTAGGGATACTAATGACACATCGATAACTAAATGCGAAATATAAGGTCACGTGAAAAATATCTCGGTATTTTTTCTTAAAAATAGTTTATCTCGGAAAAGCTAAAAAAGCAGCATATCTGGTAAAAGTAGAGTCTGGGAGGGACGAGAGGCTTCCTTTCTGAGAAAACCCATAATTTAGCCGGAAATGTGAAAAAAATCGGCTCATCTCTCGGCACGAATATAACGGCCCGCGGCGAAATGAGCCGAAGGTCACTCACTACCCGTGGCGAGTGACCGGGGGTCCAGGGGGCGCAGCCCCTTGACGGATGCCGAACGCGCAACCAGAACTGCTGTATAGTATTCGCTATGACTAAACTACTATCTGCCATGGAATAATTGTAAAATCTACGGTCTTTTAACAAAGTCAAGGCTCAATGCAGTTGATCCAGAGAACGACTTAAATTATTTACGCCCTAATTTCCCTTCTCATTAGATTTAGGCTTTAATTCTGAATCTACTTTGTTTTTAAGCTCAATTCTCAATTGTCACAGTTCATATTTCTTGGGAATTCTTTCACGGAAGCCTCCCTCTGATACCTCGCGAATGAAATATTAATGTCCCTTATATTATGCACAGTGGAAAGCTGAAAGGGTTGAATCAAACTAATTATTTACCCTTTTGACGATACTGCCATCCGAAGCCGTTTTATGATCCCCTGTTCGGGTTCATTTTTTCACTTTATTCTCCTCTTTTAGTATCTCTCGTAATAGAGCGGCTGTGCTTAAAAAGGATTGAATTTTGCGAAAAGGAACCAAGAGCATTCCAATGTTGCGAGGATTGTACAACGTACATTTTTTGCAATAAAATCACTACAATCATGAAAAAAATTACATATACCAAGGTGATTTTTGCCTTAAATTTATAGCTATTAATGGGAGTAAGGATAAAACTTGCTCAGATGGTCAGTTTTCATTTCCAAGAATGCAAGATAAAAAAAAAAGTTGCACAATCTTAGTGACATTAGAATGCACTTGGTTACTTTTCGTAAAATGCACAGAATCAACACTTGGTTTTTCTCCATTTTTCTCTCCATCTTATTTCCATTTTCCTTCCCTTTTTCATATCTACCAAAAAAAGTGGTTAACTGTTAAACATTACAATTTTGCCATAATATTTTAAAACCTTAAAAATGTATTCAATGTTAGGATTGTGCAACATACACTCTTCGCAAAAAAAATACTGAAATCATGCAGAAAAGTAAATTTACGAAGGTATTTTTTGTATTAAATTCATAGTTTCTTGGGTGGGAATAAAGATAAAACTTATTTAAATTATCAGTTTATATTTGCAATATAAAAAAAGTTGCACAACCTTATTGTGACATTAGAATGCTCTTGGTTCCTTTTTGTAAGACGCAATCTAATTACACGATCATCCAGGGGTGATACATCTGAATTGCATTTTGCAAAAAGGAACCAGAAGCATTGCAATGTTGCAAAGATTGTGCAACTTCATCCTTTGCAATAAAAGCACTGAAATAATGCAAAAAATGAAATTAATATGGTAACTGTTGTCTTGAATATCCAGTTTTTGGGGGTGTAAAGTAGAAATTATTTACTGATGATCAGGTTTTTCTCTCAAGACGAAGGAAGTTGCACAATCTCAGCGACATTGCAATGCTCTCGGTTCCTTTTCGCAAAATGCAATCCAACTATCGAGCCTGTTAGTTTGCAAAAAAGTATCACAACACATTGAAGGCGCAAGGACAACCGTAGTGCATTTCCACGCATGCCAACCATCCAAACCATCTCGAACCCATCAAGTTGGCAACGGAGGGCGGCACAAATGTATACAAGCACTTACGAACACCCGCAAGAGAAAATAAAAGGGAGACCGGGCGCGGGGGAGGGGGGGGGTCGACCGGCGGCAACGAAGGAGGGAAAAACGTCAAACGATTGTGAAAACTGTCGAAGTGGTTCGAGATAAAAAAGAGGGGACGGCGGAACCCGAGCGCGGAGCGCCGGGGGGTGGGGGGGTAATGAAGTTAGGAGGGTTCCGGGGGGCGCTAGCGGAGAGGAGGGCGCCGAGCTCATAAATATTGCATCAGTCTTGGACACAAACCGAACTTGTAAGCGTATAAGTTTACATACCGCGTTTCTCTGCATTGCGAAAAAAGCCCGTGCAGCGACCCCCCCCCCCC
>NW_017550728.1:209864-237854 GCF_001854935.1 Bemisia tabaci | reverse complement strand
GGGGGGTGGGGGGGTAATGAAGTTAGGAGGGTTCCGGGGGGCGCTAGCGGAGAGGAGGGCGCCGAGCTCATAAATATTGCATCAGTCTTGGACACAAACCGAACTTGTAAGCGTATAAGTTTACATACCGCGTTTCTCTGCATTGCGAAAAAAGCCCGTGCAGCGACCCCCCCCCCCTACGCCCCGCCCCCACTCCCGCGCTTTTCTCTTGTGTTCTTCTTGTTCTTCCTGCCTCCTGGCTTCCGCTCGAACGAGGATTTCCTGGAGAATTTGCATTCGGACCGGGATGTATTCACGGTTCAACACTTTTCCTCCTTTGTGCTTTGGCGCTCGGCGCTGCGTGGAGCTCGGCATTGAGCCTCAACCTTTTAAACCCTTCCGTTCAGGGCGAGCGCTTGAGATCATATTTTCGGCTCTTGGTGCTGAAACGAAATATACTGGAGTCCCTTTATACTGTTTGAACCAAGAGTTCAATATTATATCGAATGACGTAATCACTAAATCAGTCAAAAGAGCACTGAAAAAAAATTTTCGGCGTTTTTACCAAGGTCCGTTGATACCTTTACCATCTCACTTTTTTTACCAACTATTGGTAATTTTACCAAGACAGACTGGTAAGCTCACCTAAACACCGGTATTTTTACTGTTTTTTTCAGGTAAGAATACCACCTTTATCGGTAATTAATTCCCGGTAACTTTGCCATTTTTTCTCGGTAATTCTACCACAGTCTATAAACAATATTGGCTTTTTTTACGAAGGTCCAGTAAAATTACCGAGAAAGTTCAATAATTTTACCGAGATTTGTCGGTAAAATTACCAATTTACCAAGAAAAAACTGGGATCAAATAGAACCCTGAATGCTTGGTAATTTTACCCTTTTCTTAGTAAATACACCGAGTTTTTTTTTTCAGTGAATCTCGCTTCATTTTCCTTTCGTCCTCGTTGTCTATTGCTTCGTTTATCAATTTGAATAATCAACCCAGAGGACGGCCCTGGAGTCCCTTCATATTGAGAGTAAAGACAATGCAAATCCATTTCTGATTGGTTCCCGTATTTTAGGCCTTCACAGTGTCACAACCGGGAATAAAGATTACATTTTCACCAATCACAAAGATTACAAACTGGAATGGACCGGGGAATTGGGGGTACGGCAAGGAACAAATGGAATGAGAGAGGGATTCAGGAATGAGTTGATAAAGATTACGAAAAACTATCAATTTGGGTAATCTTTATTCCCATTTGTAACATCTATGACTCCATGAGCCGCGTTCTCTCAACTCTCTTTATAAAGGTACTCTAACATATACTAGGAGGACGATTAGAGACCTTGCAAAAATACGTAGAGAGGGAGGTTGAAGTGAGCGCTGCGCCATTTTGTATTTATTAAGTCACCCGGATTTTTTTTTAGACACTTGTCCTCGAGGTTCAGCCATCTGCAGTTAGTGAAAAAGGAATAATTGTGGCGGGTCTCTCTATCTATATTAATTCACCTCTGCTATCTCAAGTAATCTTTCACGGGACCCACATTTTAAAAAGATTTATTTTGATGTATTGCAGCAACTTATATATTTTCAGTACCTCCTCAGATGATACCACCTATCGAACTCTAGAGTGTACGAAAAAGTATCACGAAAACTTGAAGGCGCAAAGACGAGCAAAACGCACTCTCCGTCTGTCGGCCGACGTTAATAGGGGCTGGGGTTCGTCAATTAGTTAAAATGCCACCCGCGTCAACTGGCTCATTAAAAAATCATCTTTTAAAAGGAATTTTGCAGAGATAAAACTCACCACAGTACCGTTTCTTTGCCTCTTACATCAAATAAAGGGGGCCACATGGCAAGTCTCTGTGCCCATTGATTCAAATATTTTGCTACCCAAAGAGTACAATTTACAGCAATTCAATCACCATTTTGATCAATTTTGGCTTACAAATTAGTTGAAGGACCCTGTATACGAGTGGAATTTTTTTAACAATCTTATCGCAGTAAGAGGGAGAAATGTTCATAAAATTGGCACGTAGGTGATTAAACTATGATAACCAGAACGGTAAAAAAAGAATTTCAAAACGCACTACGATAAAATCTAAAAATAGAATTAGAATATTCAAGGATCTAAAATGAGATATAATTCTGATGAGATATATTTATAGTGATGAAGTGTGTGTAAGTGTCCATAAGTGCTTAGTGTCTAAAGTTGGTCTGCAACGATCCTTTAAAATTTGATATTTAATGAGCCAGTTGGCGGGGGAGCAGTTTAACTAATTAATGACCTCACTGTCCACATCAGCTGGCAGAGGAATTCGTTCTGGTTGTCTTTGCGCCTTCAATGTTTCGTGATACTTTTTTGTACTTTTCAGAGTTCGATAAGTGGTATCATCGAATGAGGTACTCAGAAGATGTTAATTGCTCTAATACATCGAAATGCGTCTTGTTGAAAATACTTGGCTCTTTGAGAGATTATTTAAGAGAGTGGAAATGAATTGACTCAAGATATTCGGAGGAAAATCCACTCAATGGTACGGAGTGCTCAATTAAAATTACAAATCAGGATCTGAGAAATTGCTGTCTGAATAGTGATTTGCTGAGATTTAACTGTTTAATTTTTTTACATGTTATTTCACAGCGAATGCATCAACAAACTCGGTATTTTTGAGTAATAACTAGGGGACACCTACCTTCAGACACTGAATACTATACTCATCATGAAGTGCAACTTCCTAACTGAGCTAGTGTCTAAAAGTAAATCTCTTTTTTTTTTCAAAAAAAAATTAGGTATACAATGATACACTTTTAGACATTTTACATATCCTTGAAAAGCTTAATTAAATCGTTAAATGTATACATTTAACTATAAATTACAATTACATATCTGAGGAAATAATTGACACTACCACCGATAATTGAGGAGGGAATAAAGACAAAAATTAATACTACACTGTAAAACACATTGGATCTAGAGTCCAGACTCTTGAAAACATTGAGAAGATAAAGGGCTCTTGATTCGATCAGATTTAAGCTTAAATCAAAAGGAAATCCGCTCAAATTAAGAGGCTACGTTCTTGATTTAAGCTTAAATCTGATGGAATCAAGAGTATTTTTTCTTGTCGATGTTTTTAAGAGTCTGGACTCTAGATCCAATGTATTTTTTTACAGTGTAATTAATAATGTCTTTTAGTTTTATCTGATTTACGGACCACCGGAAACGGTCGAAGTCCGAAGTCTGAAAGTAATGCTATTGAAAAATGTTGTTCCTCACAAAGAGGTAATTTTAAAATACTTCACATATTCGGGTAAAAAAGCCCCCGGACATCTGTCCATTGTTTCCTCTGCATTTTTACCCGCCATCACTTCCACACCATTCAGTGCCTGCAGCCTGTCGATGATTTATTCAAGATCGGAAAATAAAAACATCCCAATTTTTCGCTCCCGCGCTCAAATCAAAAAGCTCACCATTCCGCGTCCGGGGGATGGGGAGAGGGGGGGCGAAAGGGAGTCAAAATTCAAAACTGGCGGGAAGTTGGAGTGGTGACTTGACAAGTGACCAGCGAAGGGCACCGATGTCAGCTCGGTTCCCCGGCTGCCCGTTATCTATACACGCCGGACAGAAGTATATTATTGATTCATGCATACAAATGGACTCCCCTCCCCCACTCTTCCATCCCCGACCCCTAACTTCCATCCCCCATACCTGTCGGAGCGGGGCGCTCAATAAAGCATTGTTGCCGAATGGTGAGGACTTCGAAGTCTCCTTCATCTCGAACCTAGAGTAGTCGTGTTTTGTTCGAAACAACACAATGTTTCCGTTTTTTTATTGTTTTTTTTAGCAATTCTGAACAACCAATGAGAGAGCAATTTCAAATTTTAGGTTAGAAAATAGCGTTGCTTTTTTGAACAACATAGAAACAACCTGCATTGAGCGCGTTGCAGTTGTTGCACGACAATGTTGCTGTGGGGGTTCCCAAACTTGGGAAAATGAAAAACGGGAAAATGCACTGGAAAAAAACACATTGGATCTAGAGTCCAGACTCTTAAAAACATCGACGGTAAAAAGTACTCTTGATTCAATCAGTATCTAGCCTCTTAATTTAAGCGGATTTCGTTTTGATTCAAGCAAAAATCCGATTGAATCACGAGTATTTTTTCTTGTCAATGTTTTCAAGAGTCTTGACTCTAGATCCAATGTGGTTTTTTTTACATTGTGAGCCCCGCCCCCTTAACAAAAAACAACTTCGAACAAAATGCTATTTTTGCTTGTTTTCACAACATGTTCCGAATGTTTCCTCCGAACAAAATACGGCTAGTCCCTCTATACTGTGAGTTAAGATACAAAGGAAGCCGTTTCTGTTTAAGTCTGGTATTTTAAGCCTTCACGATGTCACAAATGTGAATGAAGATTACATTTTTACCGATTTCAAAGATTATTGGCTGAGGTAGACCCAAGTAGCATTTTACAACGGAAAAATTGCAATATTTTGAAAATTAGTTGGGATTTTTTATGATGTTTGACAATAAAATTGCTAGGATCACCACCATCTGTGCGATAATCTTGTCCCAATTTTCTCCACAAAATCGCGTTTGGTGAAATTGAAATTTTATCACAATCCATCACGATTTTTTGTTTCATAATTTTGCTATGGATACTGTAAAATTGCGTTTTTAATGCAAATTCATGCGATAGAATCGTTATTTTTTATCCGATAATGTTGCAATACGTCGACGTCTATGAAATCGCAATACATCCTCCGATCAAATCGCAACTTATCGTGATTGCCGCTACTTGGGGACCGGGGAACTATGGGTTCGTCGGGGAATAAAAAGAACGAGTGATTTACCGGGAACGGAGGAAAGGAATTCCAGGATGAGTTTATCAAAGCTTATGAAAAACGACTGCAATATTTATTCCAGTTGTTGGCCTCCAGAGTCCGACTTGTATTAACACTCCCAAGATGAACGGACTCGACTTTGACCAAAGGACTTTAGGTCATACTTTTATTACACTGGAAAAAAAACACATTGGATCTAGAGTCCAGACTCTTAAAAACATCGACAAGAAAAAATACTCTCGATTCCATCAAATTTAAGCTTAAATCAAGAACCAAGCCTCGAGCCCGAGCCACCATTAAACTGCCGCGTTAAAGAAGAACGCCGTATGAACATTCGAGAGTTGCCAAATTTCCTTCTATAAAATGTTCATTTTTCAGGAAAGTTATGAATATTTTCTCTTGAAATTTTCGGGACTTTTCGGTGGAACGGAGATGTTGCATGTGTGAGGAATTTGCGATTGACTACTGATTCTTACGTAAAAGTTCACGAGAAACACGATGGTGCCACTGGTTTTCTCTGAAATCAACTCCCAAGCTCAAAAAAAAAGCTCTCAATTCGAGGTCAAAATTGAGGAGGTATCCCACGCTATCCTGAGAGTACACCTCTACATCAAGACAAACTCTCCATGCAAAGATAGGGAGCAAATACATTGACAGGGCTGCCACTTTATTTGGGGACTCTAAAACTGAAAACACGGCAACCCTCATAATGTATTTCCTCCCCATCTTTGCATGGATAGTTTGTTTTGTTGTAGAGGTGGACTCTCAGGATAGCATGGGATATCCCCTCCATTTGGCCTCAACTTGAGAGCTTTTTTTGAGCTTGGGAGTTGATTTCAGAGAAAACTAGTGGCATCATCGTGTTTCTCACGAACTTCTACATAAAAATCAATAGTCAAATCGCAAATTCCTCACACTTGCAACATCTACATTGCGAGCAGAATTATCTGAAAAATTGGAAGAAGATTATATTCCATGAGTTTACCAGGAGTTTCGCGTTTTATCAAAGGCAATTTGGCAACGCCTGAAGGTTCATACGGCGTTCTTCCTTAGTATGGCAGTGAAACCGGCCGACAAACAAGGAGTGAGTCCTAGTTGTCTTTGCGCCTCTAGTTTTTCGCGATACTTTTTCGTACACCCCAGAGTTCGATAAGTGGTATGCTCGAATGAGGTACTGAATATATATGTATTGCTCTTATGCATCGAGATAGTTTTGCAAAAACTGCGATGACCTTTTGGAAGCTTACTTGAGGGAGCGAAAATAAATCGACTCAAGTTGTTCGGCAGGGGGAAAAGATCATTTTTTAAGAGTAGCAGATTACATTCGATGCGGTATCAATCTGTATTACGCGATAAACTTAAACAATTCTTTTACAGTTCCTTTTTTCAAGGAGACGACCAAAAGAAGTGTGCTGAGAAGCACTGGTACTTCCATAACTTTACCGTAAATTCAAGGGGAAAAAAAACAAAAGTAAATTTTGACGCTGTATCACCACTGTAAATTATGGATATAAGCGTTGGGAATAGTTTGAAAGATCGTATTATCCGTCGAATCGATTTTATTTCTAGTTATAAAGTACTCCAGAATAAAAAGCATTGATATAGTTTACACTCCAGATTAAATCAGTCTCAGTTTGATACATTTTTTTACAAACTAATTTATTTGTATCATAAAATACAAACTAGTGCGTATTTATAAAAATAGAAAAACCTATGTAAAGAAACTAAGTGGGCGGGAACGCCACAAGTCAATTGTGATAATATAAAAATTAAAATTTAAAAATTTACCATTTAAAATTTTTTAAATTTTTTACTACGATATGCAATTGACTGAGCCTCAAGGATAAATATCTAAATACTGTCTAGGATTAATAACAATTTCCAGGAATTTCAGTTCGATTAAGGTAAATTTCCCTCCATTTTCTTTCGGAACAAACCTGATTGTCGACAATGCAAGAATGTTCCCTCTATATTGTAAACATTTGAAACTGTCATGTCGACTGTGCAAATTTTGACTTTAGGAGTAAATTACAAACTCTCTCTAGCAAATCTAGCTTTATGTTCAATTTTTACCTCCTCCTACTTGTACTTCTTCGGTAAAAAATACCATGAAAATATTGGAAGCATTCCATTCATTTGAGTAAAAACCAATTTTTGCATTACATTGAGGAAGACTGAGAGGGACCCTTTATGTTCAGATTTTGTTCGTAGCAATGTTGACAACAATTGCAGCAGGTAATATCACACTCTCTCAGGGCCGGATTCACCTACTTGCCGCCCATGGGCCGCCTGTATTTTTCCGCCCCCTTCTCATTCGTTTTGAAACATCAATAAAAACCATCAAGTGAACGTTCCGGAGGGGTAGGGGTGCATGAAACGCGTTTATTCGTGTTGGACACATTTTTGTCAAAGCCCTATGTCAACACTACCAGCAAAATTTCACGGAACTTTGCGCGAAAGTTAAGTTCCGTAAACCTATCTCTGTAGAGACAAGGCCTTAAATTTATAAGAAATGAAAGAACAACCATAAATGTGGTTTAATAATTTTAACTTCCGCCACCGCGCCCCGCTGACCGCACTGTTTTGCGCAATGCGTGAAGTATTCCTACAGTCTTGTAGGCACTACGCGTTTCACGTCGAGCGGTGCTGAACGCACTGTGTTTGACGCAATGCAAAATTACTGTACTCTCAGGAAATGAGAGAGTTTGTCGCCTTTTCTCGTTTGTATTTTTTTCTGAATCCGATTTGCTTTGTACCTTAACTTAAAAAAATCGCAAAATTTGCCGCCCCCTAAATTTGCCGCCATTGTCCGCGGCCCATTTGGCCACCCCCTTAATCCGGCCCTGGACGAAACTGGCACCCGGTGTCTATAAAGAAAATTTTATTTTGAAGTTCGAAACAAATCGGGTGCCTCGAGGGTTAAGCGAGACGTAGCTGGTCTGCCCTCCCTGCCTTCCAGTCCTCGGCTCCAAAGCTTCACCGTCGACTTATAGGTTCTTTCCTTCTGGGGATTAAGGTGATTCGTCAAGCTCAAATGACGTGGTCGAACTGGCATGCGATATATCGCATCGATTAGGTCAAAAATCTCGGCAGAATTTGAATTTTTAGCCGAAAAAAGGACGATAGACCCTGCGCATGAGCCTAAAGAATCATTCTAAACCCAAAAATCAGCAAAATTCAAAGAAATGAAAGAAGGATAGTGTTTAGAAAAAAACCTCGCATTCGATACAGAAATCGGTAGCTGAATCGAATGCGAGGTTTTTTCCCAAACACTATCTTGCTTTCATTTCTTTGAATTTTGCCAAATTTTGGGTTTAGAACGATTCTTTAAATTCATGCGCAGAGGCTACCGTCCTTTATTTTGCTAAAAATTCAAAATCTGCTGAGATTTTTGACCCAATCAATGCGATATATCGCATGCCAGTTCGATCACTTCTTTTGAGCTAGACGAATCGCCTTAACGAAACTCGTGTAAAAAATACATATTTTTGCAGGAAAAACGGCGACGCCGGGATAATGTGCCCACCGTCCCATACAAACACAAAATATACACATTCGCGGCCAGCGCTACCGTGACATAGCTCCAGCCCCCCCCCCCCCCCCCCCCCCCCCCCCCCCCCCCCCCCCCCCCCCCCNCCTTGCCAAGCCACTTGTGGCTCCCATTATATCAACGTATACCATAATTTACATTGTTAAGTACTATGAAACTCCGGCGGCCGTACTTAAGCGTTAATATTTTATACGGGTCTTGCTTGCCGGTTTGTAAAGCTCAATTGCATCGGCGCTGCTTTTGCGGCTGGTCCGCCGCCGACTCTTTTTTCTTTCTATTTAATTAGCTTTTGATTGTTGGACGGTTCCTGCGTCCGAACATTCTTTTAATTAACGGTGGATCTATAACCCGCCCGACGTATAATTTTTGTTCCGTTTCCAGCGGGGTTTCCTTGTAGCGGTGGTTGCTGGCAGCTATAATTACGGCGCCGGGGCTGTCTCCCTTTTCGATTTTTGTTTCGGTTCTCTTCGTTCTGATGGCTGAGCGATCAACATGATGGCGTACAGTGGATCGAGTCAGTATCAGAGGTCGAACAAAATGTGGAACACTGGAAAAAAAAAAACACATTGGATCTAGAGTCCAGACTCTTGAAAACATTGACAAGAAAAAGGACTCTTGATTCAATCAGATTTAAGCTTAAATCAAAAGGAAATCCGCTCAAATTAAGAGGCTTGGTTCTTAATTTAAGCTTAAATCTGATTGAATTAAGAGTATTTTTTCTTGTCGATGTTTTTAAGAGTCTGGCCTCTAGATCCAATGTGGTTTTTTTTCCAGTGAGACTTTAAATTCTTATAACTCCGTTCACACAACACTTTAAGATCCTAAAGGTGTTTTTGTTGGTTTCCCCGTGAAATTTTCTGCTATAAGCACCCCTTGCAAAATGTTACGAAATGAACGTTAAAATTCGCAGTTTCAGTAAAACAAATTATGTCCGACCTGTCTCATTGACTCGATCTTCTGTGTGGCGGAGTAACTCAGTGTTGTTATGGCGAGTAATTGTATGAGCATATACACAGTAAAAAAAGATAACCCACATTTTGTGGTGTATGGGAATTAGAACATAAAGTTACCTAAACGCGCGGTTGATATTATTTGGCGAGTTTTTCTTCGGGTTACAATGACCTAATTTTTATGCTGAATATTTGCAACCTCGTTAAAAATCAGACTCCATCCCAGAGATAAGAGACCCTCCATCGCTATTCTAGCAATGGTGGAAGCTGTTACTTTCGGGTCTCCAACATTCAACTGTTGACCCACCTACTAGGTGGATGTTGAGCAACGTGTTGGGTATTTCGTTTCGCAAACATACCGAAGTTTGGCAAACTAAACCTAACTCGAGGCTCATTACGCCAACCGGAGCTCATCATCCACCTAGTGGGTATGATTACCATTGTTTATAATTGTCCATAGGGACATGTTGAGTCCCCACACTGGAAAAAAAAACGCATTGTATCTAGAGTCCAGACCCTTAAAAACATCGACAAGAAAAATTACTCTTGATTTCATCAGAGTCTAGCTTAAATCAAGAACCGAGCCTCTTAATTTAAGCGGATTTCGTTTTGACTTAAGCAAAAATCCGATTGAATCAGGAGTGTTTTTTCTTGTCAATGTTTTCAAGAGTCTGGACTATAGATCCAATGCGTTTTTTCCAGGCCAATAAATTATTATTATTTATTTTAATCATTATTTAATTCAATAATTATTTTAATCTAACTATTTCATAAAAAATATTAATATGTGAAATTAAAGATAACTTAAATAAGTTTTTAGATTATTAAAATCATAATATCATATCTTTTTTCTTATTTAATCTGTAGTTATTACTTTGCAGTTAATATTAGACACACCGTCCGTTCCAGGCTTAGAGGCCGAAAGTTCCGGGTGCTGGAGCCGTAGCTTCGATTGCTTCGGGTGCTACGACCAAAACATTCGGCCTCTCAGCCCGAAACGCGGACGATATGTGTATATAGCCCGTAAGTATGGCCTCCTCGGCTTGAGTTTATTCCAGTGTTGTCATTCAATTCTCAACGCGTCCCACCTTACATATTTTTTCAATAATCTCCATGCTCACTGGAAAAAAAACACATTGGATCTAGAGTCCTGACTCTTAAAAACATCGACAAGAAAAAATACTCTTGATTCAATCGGATTTTTGCTTGAATCAAAACGAAATCCACTTAAATTAAGAGGCTTGGTTCTTGATTTAATCTAGACGCTGATTGAATCAAGAGTACTTTTTCTTGTCGATGTTTTTAAGAGGCTGGGCTCTAGATCCAATGTGTTTTTTTTTTCCAGTGCTGGCACGGCGTTATTGCTTGGGCCCGTCAAATTAAGTCTCGAGTGTAAAAGGCTCGAACCGGTCGAACTAAGGTTTAAAAAAAGGCTAAAAAGTCTCCAAAAAGAAGAAGCTCCCAAGCCTTTAGATCACGGAGAGGAAAACTACCCCGAAATAGAATTGAAGCGTTTGAAGAGCATACTCGACCTAACATCCGCAGAATGCATATACTCTGTTAGCCTGGAGCACATATCATTCTGCCGTGCTAAGGAAGAACGCCGTATGAGCCATCAGATATCACGAAGTTTCCTCTGACAATGTACGAATTTATCGGAAAACTGTTGAATATTTTTATCCCAATATTTCGGACAATATTGTTCGCAGTTTAATCTAATATTTCTGAAAATTTCAAAGAAACACACGCCCAACTTCCTCTCTAATAAACATTTCTCAGGAGGAAATTCGGCAACTCTCGAATGTTCATACGGCGTTTTTCCTTACCGCGGCAGCATTCTCCTCGTCGTGAATGCCTCGGCCCGACAGCGAGAGACAATCCGCGAATTAAAAAGGGCGGGTCAAGTTGTACAGCGAGGACGGAACCGGGACGGGGGGGAGGGGGAGGTCTTCAAAACACGTGGGCAAAAAGTTCGCAAAATTGTTTTCTTTCCTCGCTGAAAAGGAGGGGGCAGAATAAATAAGCCCTCCTTGGGTCACAGAAATCAAAACAATCTTTCGACGTTATGAAACCAGCGTCAAGCGGAAGACACGGGCCCCACCGGGGAGGGGGGAGGGAGTGGAAGGAAGAAGTGGGGGGAGGGGGGAGCAATGAATAAATAATCGTTGGGTCGAGTGGCTCCTCCGCACGCGAAAAAAAAGGAGGTTGAATGGATTTCCTTTCAAAAACCCGTGCAGCGGGTTGCGTCGCGACGGTGGAAGGCGCCGGGCTCGGTTTATCGCTGCCCAGCATCGCTCTCTATCTCCTTCATCTCCTTCTTTTCACACGTCGGGCGTCCGGGCGACTTGTCTTCGAGACTTCGCGTCCTTTCTTTCCGAGGCAGTTTGATTTGCGGAAAGAAAAGGGAGGTCTTCAAGGCACGGTACACACACGCCCAACGTGTAAGACTTTCTTAATTTCCTCGTTCACGATAACGCGTGGAAGACATGGGAAAAGAGGGGGGGAGTCTCGCTGGAGGCCCCGTATCGCGTCAGCCTTTCATTGGAAGATGAGCCATTTATGACACGTGGAAGTGCGAACTTGACCGTAAATATCCGCGTTGTGTTAACCACCAGCAGAATGAGTCTATTATTTCGACTACTTATCTCGTGTTTGAACGGTTGGGACATAATTTTCGAGGGCAAGTAAATTTATTTTTATGTTAGTTTTGAGGTGTACGAAAGGCTACGGGGCTCATATTCTTTTATAATGGAGATTCGCCCTGATGTTATCATCGACTTCAGGAAGATTGTCTTTCATCAAGGGAGACGATTTTTTTGTTTCTTCTAATGTGTGAGTCTACGTATGATAAGGAATGCAACGCGTGTATGATATTGAGGGGCAACCATGTATCAGTGATGTTTAACAGTTATTCGTTTCCAGTGGTTTTCTAAGCATCGACTTTTTAGTTTTTCAAGATATCATACATATATAAGTGATTTTTTGTTTCTTTTAATGGGTATTCATTATCCTCATTCTTCAATTGAGTGGCGGGTCCGAAGGGAAGGGGATGGTGGCATGGCCCCTCCATGTGCATAGTGCAGCCCTCTGCGGACAAAAATAAACAATTCACAACTTGACATCTGAATATTTTTTTGGAGTTTGTCATCTTAAAGATATTTTGCTACTCACAATGCACTGGAAAAAAAAAACACATTGGATCTAGAGTCCAGACTCTTGAAAACAATGACAAGAAAAAATACTCTTGGTTCAAGCGGATTTTTGCTAGAATCAAAACAAAATCCGCTTAAATTAAGCGGCTTGGTTCTTGATTTAAGCTAGATTCTGATTGAATCAAGAGTACTTTTTCTTGTCGATGTTTTAAAGAGTCGGGACTCCAGATCCAATGTGTTTTTTTCCAGTGTGATGTATCATATTCAAAATTTTTCGCTCAAAACTACTTCAAATTTGGGTAGAAAGTGGGCGGGAAATGGCTCACGAATCACTGGTCCATAAGAAATACACGGGAAAAAGACGTAAACTTCAAATGAAGACTTCTTGCTTGAAATGCAAAATGCTCCGGGTGGTTTACATTTTCTTAATCTTCAGATGTCCAACTTCAATTCTGCCAAAAAGATCATGCGAATTTTTGCGACTATCAGAGATATTTGAAGTTAAAGTTTGGGTGTTTCACATTGCTTTTACATTGTTAATATAGGGCTGATTCGAGGTTGCTAACTTCAAATGAACTTATCTCGAGAATACGCAAAAATTCCCGAGTTATGACATTCTCTCATTCCTCGTGTGTTTTACTTGGATAGTGCCAAAGGGTTTTTCTACGTCGGCGCTACTATCTTCACTATTTAAAGTTAAGTGTCTTTTACCGTTTTTTGTCCGCATCGTTCTTACGGATGCCGCACTGTGTATCGGGCCAAAAAAGGCAAAACGGGGGAAGAGAAAGAGAGAGAAAAAAAGCTCCCGAAAATTTGAAAAATTGTCCCTCCAAAATAAATTTAGCGTTGTGAGGAGTTTCAAGTGCAAGGTCTCCGAAATACTTTACGAACGATAACGATTTATCTTACTTCAACACTTAACTTTTAGAGTTTGTTATTGTTTAGATTTGTAATTTAAATTATGAAATAATAAAACAATATTTAATTAAATTATTTTATTTCATAACTAGATATTTAAAACGTGATTTTATTTGAAATCTAAAAATTTATTAATTTTACCTCTTAAAAGGTACTGTCGTGCCTCTGATCGACACGCACGCTTATTTCCACGGCGACCTCTGCTTTCTGCAAAACAAGAAATAGGGTTATTAAATATACCTCGTGCGTCTCAAGAAACACGCTCAATCAACGTGTCTGTCTTTTCACCACGACGATAATGACCACCAATCAACAATGATGTCTTCCGCCGTTCCCTCACACGCGAGCATTTCGTTCCGTGTCTGACACTGGCTTCTCATGCTACCGCTCTTAGAAGGAACGTCATAAGAGCTTTCAAACGTCATCAAATTACCTCTCATAAAACACGAATTATCTCGGAAGACGTTTAAATATTTTCTCATAAATCTGCAGGGAATGGTATTTTCAATTTGATCTCGAATATCAGGAAGTTTTCAAAGATAGATATTCCTAATTTGTTCCTAGAATATGTATTTTGTTGGAGTAATTTTGGCAACAACCGAATGCTGATACGATGTTTTTCATTAGCACGATACGGCGACCACTATTGTGTCAACACTATTCTTGCTGTCCTCAGACTGTTCTGGTTTTTCTCTGCCACGAGTCAATAACAGTCGTGTCTAAGTCTAAGTTAGTTTCTTCCATGTATATGGAGTTATTGGTTGAATATCGGGAGAATGTTTGGCAGAAGTTAGAAAGGTACCCGTAAGGAAGGGTATGGATTCGATCGACATGAATCGATCGACACCGATTCGATCGACAAATTATTAAAAGACCGGTGTCGATTCGATCTACATGAATCGATCGAAAAATGAAAACGTGAATCGATCGACGTGAATCAATCGGCACCGAGTCCGTCGATAAAATTCGATTGATTCGAAGGGCTTGTCGATCGACTCACGGGTTTGTCGATCTACTCACGGGTTTGTCGATCGATTCACGCGTTTGTCGATTGATTCACGTTTTATTTTTCGATCCAATCATGTCGATCGAATCGACACGGGCGTTTTTGAATGAACTTAATCGATCAAATTGGTGTCGATCGATTCACGCTTTCATTTTTCGATCGATTCATGTCAATCGAATCCATACCCTCCACCCGTAAGAGCCTTTTCTGACCCCTGAAATTGGGGTAGTACCACAATTAATTGGAAATGTCCATATCATCCAACAGTTCGGACATAACCCCCACATCTTCTTTTTCGTAAACTAACTAACTCTTGGTCGTGACGTCGAATACGATCTCATTTCCAACTTCCATGACTTGACTAAATATATCCGTAATAAAATGAGTTTTTTATGATAATATGATATTCGACCTCGATAAATCATGAAACTTTTCCGTTGCTTGTCCACAGGGTGATCTTTTCGGAGGGCTCAATGACGGCCTGCTCAGCAGAGCGGAGGCACTGGCCGCGGTGGACATGGGCAAACACCAAACAGGGTCGGGGCCCGGACTGCCTCAGCTCAAACATGACGTCATGTACCACCACGGGATGGGTAACCCTCATCCAGGGGGTCCCAACACCAGGCCGCACCAGGTAAGCTATACGTGGAAAGGCATTATTTTATGAAGTTGAATTTACACAGAGTGCGAGACAAAGCGATGGAAAAAGAACACCAAAGCAAAATTGAGCGATCCTGTTGGTGGAAGTGCGTGGTTCAAATGGACAAAGAGAGTGGAGACGTATTTTGTTCGACGCAACAATGGAGATGCTTGTGATTTGACTATGGATTCTTATGTAAAAGTTCGCGAGAAACACGATGGTGCCACTGGTTTTCTCTGAAATCGACTCCCAAGCTCAGCAAAAGCTCTCGAGTTGAGGCCAAAATGGAGGGGATTTCCCACGCTATCCTGAGAGTCCACCTCTACACCAAGACAAACTCTCCATGCGAAGATAAGGAGCAAATACATTGTCAGGGCTGCATCTTTATTTGGGGACTCTAAAACTGAAAACAACTGAAAAAATCATTGCTAGTGTATTTGCTCCCTATTTTTGCATGGAGAATTCGTCTTGATGTAGAAGTGGACTCTCAGGATAGCGTGGGATATTCCCTTCATCACAGCCTCGACTTTGAGAGCGTTTTTTGAGCATGGGAGTCGATTTCAGAGAAAACCAGTGGAACCATCGTGTTTCTCGTGAACCTTTACATAAGAGTCATTAGTCGAATCGCAAATTCCTCACACATGCAACATCTTCATTGTGGGTAAGTTTATGGCACGGTGCGGCACGGCGCGGTGTGCTGCCAGCTCGAAACGCGCACTGACGCCTACAAACCTAAGGGGATACTTCAAGCATTGCGCAATGCATGAAATAGCCCCTTATGTTTGTAGGTGTGAGTGCGCGTTTTGCGCTGGCAGCACTCCGCGGCTCTCCCGGCAGGCAGGTGGTGACCGATTTTTTGCGGGGAGAGCTCTATTTGTAGAGGTGGACTCTTAGGATAGAGTGGGATATCCCCTCCATTTTGGCCTCAACTTGAGAGCTCTTTTTGAGCTTGGGAGTTGATTTCAGAGAAAACCAGTGGCACTGTCGTGTTTTTCGCGAAATTTTACCTAAGAATCAATAGTCAAATCGCAAATTCCTCACACATGCAACATCTCCATTTATGGACTTACTATAGGATATCTCGTGGGTTGCCCAAATGCCCACCCTTCAAACACGTTCAATTTTCCGGATCTTGTGAATTTTGCGGATCTTACTCGGAACTATTAAAAAAATCTTAAAGGCATCCCGGGACTTCTGACGGACATGGAATTAGAGCAGCTTTGTCTATCAATCCGAATAATCAGCCCGCAGGACGGCCCGAGCGTTGCGACTCGCGACGCGGCACGAAAGAATGCGTGCGAATCGGACCAAATGTAGCGCGGAATCGAAATCGGGGCCTCCGATATACGGGGCGGGAGAGAGAGTAGGAGGGCGGCTAGATGCGCGAAGGGATTTAACTTAGACAAATGAGCGAGGCGGGGTGGAGGGGGGGGGCGCCGCGACAGACGGAGAGAGTAGCCACTTGATGTCAATGGGACATTAATGATGAAATATAGACCCCGGCCCGGGACCGAGGGAGTGAATCATTTCGTCCGAGGCCCCAGGGACACCTCCCCCCGCCCCGCGGCGCCCGGGCCGGGGGTGGAAGGGTGATGTTATGTTGTATAATAACAATTCCGATCAATTATTCATTTGTCTCTTGTTGCATGCGCGAGGACGGATGCCGGGATGCACCGCACCCTCGCCTCATCTTTTCCGCATCTTCGCGGAGACGTCCTCGTTCCTCTTCACACAACCCTCAGCACGACATGAGCCCTGCTATCCGTATAGCCCCATGTCCTCCGGGGCTCAGCTGCGGTTGGAGATACGCGGTTTTGTCAGAGGAGGGAAAGTGTTGGAGGTCGATGGTCGCGGGGAGGGAGCAATCGGAATTAAATTAACGTTCTTGGCGACTGAGCGTGGATCACTGATACTTCACCCCTATCGTCCCGGAGCTCTTTGGAGGCGTTCAGGCTGGGCCTCGGGTCCGCTGGTTGACGTTTTTTCGGTTGGCATCCGGGCTTTGTTTATTTCGGGCGCTCGATAAATTTCGAGGTGGATCTACCACTTCTGTACTAAAAATGTGGCCGATGTCGAGCTGCTAGAATTTGAGATTAGGATCAGCGATTATGTTCATACTTGGAGAGATTTAAGAGTGAAGAAAGGTGAACGATCCATACAGATCTCATCATTTGGACGTATTTCTATCAAACGGACCTAAGCGCCATAGGGTGAGGGAGGTAGAGGGGAGCTTGGATTGGCGGCGTAACCGGGCGTCCGGCTTATTCGGTCCTATACTTGCAATGCTTTTCCATGGCGCTTAGGTCCGTTTGACAGAACGCGCTATCCGGCATTCTAAATTCCTCAAAAGGAACTCAAATTGGCGCTTAGTTCCGTTTGATAGAAATACGTCCATTTATCAGTTAATTTTGGGTTTCCTCTTTTCACGGGCATTAATTTTTGACACTTCAAAGTGTAATAAGGCTAATTATTTAGGTCCACAAGTTAGACAAAATTCTTAAACACCCTTGCGACAGAAGTCCCTGTATTTCATTAAAATAATTAATCCTCAGCACCTACATTCATAATGTTTGTGACGCTGTATTTTCTGGTATTGTTGTTTAATTCATTTGATGAAACTGAGGAGAAAACGGGGAGAGGCTCTCTCTCGAGGGTCTAATGATTATTTAATATTTTTACGTCAAATAATAAGCATAGGTAAAAAAAGTAGCTTGGACCTAGAATCCAGACTCTTAAAAACATTGACAAGAAAAAATACTCTTGATTCAAAGGGAAGTCCGCTTAAATCAAGAGGCCTCCCTCTTCGACTCAAGGAAAAATCCGATCGAATCAAGAGTACTTTTTCTTTTCAATGTTTTTAAGAGTCTGGACTCTTGATCCAAGCTACTTTTTTTACCAGTGAGCCCTTTAAGACACTTTTAAGTGTCAAAATGCAATTAATGGCGAAAAAATCACGCCTCGTAGGAGGAGTATTGACTTGTCAAATTATGTAGTTCTTACACTGATAAGTCAATACTCTCCCTTGCCGGTGCTCCATCTTAGAATTCCGCAACTTGTTTGACTTTTTCTGCGATAATTTAGGGTCGCCCAATTTCCTTTATACCCACTTTATTTATAGCTTTGTCTACCAAGTTAAATAATTAGCCCGCTGTTCCCTTGTTCGCATACTTTTGCTAATACTTCCCATTTCCATTCCAGATGGGTCATCCGGGGATGGACGGCCTGGACATGCTGGACCCGATTTCCTCCTCGGCGATGACGACGCTGACCCCGATGTCGGACGGCGGTGGCGGACACGGCCACCCCCAGCTCCACACGCCCTCCATGTACCCGATGAACTCGATGATGCAGGGCCACCACCATCACCACCACCACCACCACGGCGCCCCGCCGCACCACCACCACCCGGCGGCCCACCACCCGGGCATGCCCACCCCCCTCCAGCACCCCGACTCGGACACGGACCCCCGCGAGCTCGAGGCCTTCGCCGAGAGGTTCAAGCAGCGACGCATCAAGCTCGGTGTCACGCAGGCTGACGTAGGTATGTATATGGAGAACGATGCTATTAGCTTGACTTTATCACTACACTTAATTTACAAATCGTCGCTTCTCTGACGTAAGGGCGTATCTCGATTTTCGCATGAGCCCCAGAAATCATAAGGAGCTAAAAGCCAAAAATAAATTAAACAAGTAATATTAGGAACAAGTAGAACAAGTGATAAAGCTACATGGAGATGAGACATATTAAAAAACTTACAAGAAACAAAGCAAACGTTTCGACCGCCAACAACTTTTGCCTTGTTTCTTGTAAGTTGTTTATTATTTCTCATCTCCATGTAGTTTGAAATATTACTTGGTTAATTTATTTTTGGCCTGTAGTTCGATTTTTTTTGTTAATCAATCACCATGTTCTATGCAGCTTAGCCAGCCTTTGGCGTTAAAGTGTACTTAATTTACAAACTGGTTGCGGTTGTTGCAGGAGTGGTTTAGACAGAAAGTTGGAAATGTAGCCAACGTGCGTTAAAATTCAGTAAACTGAAAATCTCGACACAGAGGGAGAAAGCTCATTCGAGCAAAAAAAAATGTTCCCTCAAAGAGATATGCTGTTTGCTGATTGCTCTTTGAGGGAAAATTGTGCTCGAATGAGCTTTTTCCCTCTGTTTTGAGATAATTTGAGGAACCACCCATTTCAACCAATAGGATTGCTCCATCCATACTCCTTATTTGTTTTTTGTCTATATATTTGTCCATTAATTTCAATAATCAGCCCGCTATCATGAAATACACTGCATCCGATCGAAAGACTCTCCATTCACTTTTAGCTTTCAAAAAATACTGAATAACAAACCCGTACTTTTTGTCACTGTTCACAGGCAAAGCACTAGCGAACCTGAAACTCCCCGGCGTCGGGGCTCTATCGCAGTCGACGATCTGCAGGTTCGAGTCGCTGACCCTCTCGCATAACAACATGATCGCGCTGAAGCCGATCCTGCAGGCGTGGCTGGAGGAGGCGGAGGCCCAGGCGAAGAACAAGCGGCGGGACCCGGACGCCCCGAGCGTGCTCCCGGCCGGCGAGAAGAAGCGGAAGCGGACCTCCATCGCGGCCCCGGAGAAGCGCTCGCTCGAGGCCTACTTCGCCGTCCAGCCGCGGCCCTCCGGCGAGAAGATCGCCGCCATCGCCGAGAAGCTCGACCTCAAGAAGAACGTCGTCCGGGTGTGGTTCTGCAACCAGCGGCAGAAGCAGAAGAGGATGAAGTTCGCCGCCCAGCACTGACAAATGCACTGCTCGTAGACTCGCGCGCAGCCCGAGGCCGAGTACTCGGGAGCCTAGATTAGGTGAATCCATGACTCACGCACTGCTCGTAGACTCACGCGCAGCCCGAGGCCGAGTACTCGGGAGCCTAGATTAGGCGAATCGATGACTCACGCTATGTCGGGCTTGGCTACTCGATGACTCACGTACTGCTCGTAGACTCACGCGCAGCCCGACACCGAGTACTCGGTAGCCCAGATTAGGTGAGCGATGAACGGCGATGCGTCATCGATGACTCACGCTATGCTGGGCTCGGCTGTTCCATGACTCACGCACTGCTCGCAGATTCACGCGCAGCCCGACGTCAAGTACTCGGGAGCCCAGATTAGGTGGACAATGAACGTCGATGTGTCATCGATGACTCACGCTATGCTGGGCTTGGCTGCTCCATGACTCACATGCAGACTGAAGCCGAGTACTCGGGAGCCCAGATTAGGTGAGCGGTGAACGCCGATGTGTCATCGATGACTCACGCTATGCTGGACTCGACTGCTCAATGACTCACGCACTGCTCGTAGACTCACGCGCAGCCTGAGGCCGAGTACTCGGGAGCCCAGATGAAGTAAGCGCCGAACGCCGATGCGCCATCGATGACTCACGCTATGCTGGGTTCGGCTGCTCCAAGACTCACGCACTGCCGGAATGATGTCCTGAATAATGTTCATTCTCATCGCATCAGCTTACGCTCCGATGGAGCGAGCTGTTTCTTGACTCATGCTCTGTTGGATAAAATGCTCCTAGGCTCACGATCGACAGGCTGATTATTAAAATTGATCGACAAAGCGAAGCATGTTTTCGGTTGGGCTCCTCCCGGGAGGAGACATGGACGACTGGTGAATGGTTGACGACAAGGAGTGGAGGAGGAGATCCGGAGGTTCATTCCAGCTCCTCCTCATTCCCAGCCAGCCCGTTTCAGCAAATGCTCGCTTTTTCTTACTCTGGCGTTTAAGTCTCCGGGAGGGTCTACTTAACGCCTTTGAATAATCAGCTGATCCAAAACTCGGTTGAAACGAGCTTGATAGCAAATCACGCTCTGAGAGAGTCAATTACTCCGTGGCTCACACCGTGAAAGTCAGTTGCTTCGTAACTCACGCACTGCTAAAAGAACTGCTCTAAAACTCTTACAGCTTGAACCCTGATTGAATAAGCTGACTGATGACTTACGCTCTGTTACACCAGCTGATCCACGACTCTTGCTCTGGAGAAACCATGTAATGACTCAAGAAGAAATTGGTCAAGGCGTCGGAATGGGTGGGTCGATGACTTAAAGGCTCAGCAGAGATGGGCTACTTGTTTAGTAAATTCTGCCTGAAGTTTGAGTAGATCGCGGCTGAACCTTCTTATTGTTAGTTCTTTTGGAATGAGAGGAGATTTACATTGCTAACTGAGAATAATAGCTTCATTCTGAGTATTTAGAAGATGGACATGTTATATGTAGAAACGTTACTTTGCAGAAGCTTTCTTGGAATCGGAGTTTAGTAGTTGCATCATGCTGAGTATTGTGCGGCTGGAGTAAGCTACTCATGCTTCTGGAGATCACCGTGAGTCAATGGCGATTCTTGAAAGTTGGCAACACTGTATTTCTTCCACATTTTGGATAGATATAAATGGAAGAAAGACAATGTTGCCATCTTGCAAAATCACCACTGCCGTGAATTATCACGCTGGAATGATAATTAATTTACCTCTGCTTGAGTTTCAGCATTGCTTTCGATCTTACAATTAGCAGAATCAAGCTGTTTGACAAGTCATGCAAGCTTTGCATAATTAAACTAGATCAATTTGAACTTTACTGGTATTCTCAGTTTGTTTGTGTGGATGAGCCATTCAGTGCTCCTTATTCAGACGTTGAGCTCAAGTTCAAAATTGCAATAATGACGTTCAAAAAGGTATCTATGTTTTTTACTGTATTTCGTGCATGCTAAAGAGGTTAATTAACGCATATCATAGAACATTCACGCCGTAAGGTCTTTCATCTACCTTCTGATTGAGAACTATGTACCTACACAACAATAGCAAAGATTTAAACAACTGTAAAAAATAGCATCTTCACGTCGACGGAGAAAGTAAATAACCCTTATTCGATGATTTTAACCTTGCTCAGATCAACCCTTTTCTTTGTAAAGTATACGACCAAACAATTGCCAATCATCCTATTTCATTAATTTACCAAGATCTAGTCTTCAATAGTCTAGTCAACGTTTATTAGAAGTTAAGTTTAATGAATACAAATCCTGGAAGTGTGGTTGTGTTTTTTGAGAAAGCAAAACCGAGATCCAAAAATGTCCAGATATGGTGTAACACCCCTTCATACCCTGTTCCTTCTTATATGATGCGAAAAATTCTGATTGTAAGTTCCGCCCTCTCAACCACTTCTAGGTGAACTCACTATATTTGTTCGAGCTGTGAATCATTTACCTGTAAAATTACCAAATGAATTTATTATTATTTGTCCTACCAAAGTTTTTGTTATTTTCAGTTCAAGTATGCTTTCCATTATTTTTTTTTTATTATTATTTTTGTTGTTGTTATCATTGTACGTTCATTTGTTTGTTATCAATTTTATTTTGTATATTTTCAAAGTACCATGAGCATTTCTATATATCTTGCCGGAAGATCTCAAATTAAGTCTGTCTTTAAAATAATTTATCTATTCCTCGAAATTGTATTTTGAATTCGAGGAATGCGCTGCTTATTTTCCATTTCATAGGATTGAGTGTCTCGGGAAAATATGAAACCCATTTTTAGAAGTTGTAATCATGCTTTCATATGGTAAGCATGAACATTAATTGTTATTTTTATTTGTTTTAAGTCTTGGAAATAATGAACAGGAAAATGTATCTTTTGGAATCATAATTGTAACAACCCATAAGTATAAACATAGAAATGGGTACTAACCAATCCTTTTTTTACTAAAATGTACTTTATTTGCCTGTTGATGGTATTTCAGTTTCAAAACTGATTTCTCATGAAGCGTGGGAACATATTCTGTGTTATAAACATATTTTTAACGTGGGAATTAATTTATGCAGAAATCTTACTTACGAATTATTCTTAAAGTTATCGGAGAATCACAAACTATTCATTCCAGTTTTTTCTATGATTCATTCTTATCATAATTCCTCCGTATAATTACAATTTAGGAACCAATCCCTTTCATTTCTTAATACAGGCAAAACAGTATCTTTAAAAATAGAATAATGGTACATCATAAACTCCCCCCCCCATTTCTAGACTATTGAAAATTTCCTCGCGTGTTGCATTATCTTAAACGTATGCTATCAATAATGGCCAAAAAAATTAGACGTTTCAGATCAATAATAGAATTGCAGAACTCGCCTCTACTTCCAGTCTAATTGATTTCCTTATTTCTTCTCTGTGCCGGAAAATGCGAAAAATCCGGAACATTACGGGAATTTCAAAAGTTCCGGGAAAAATTCAGAAAAATACTAGAAGTTCCGGAATTTGGTACTAGTTCCAGAAATTGGGAGCACTGCATTAGATCGCGATTTTTCCGTTGAAAAATGCTACCCGGGAAAAGCCGTGCCCCTATTTTCCGATTACTCTCAAGGAACTCACCCGCTCTCGATCACGATGAAGCACCCTGTATTTCGCGCCTCGAGCGGAGTGAATATTTAACGTCGGAACCTCGCGATGAAAAATGATGCTCCGGAAAAACAATGCGATCAAAGAGCGACTCAAAAATTCAATTATTTCGCGTAGAAATTAATCGAGACGTTTGGGGGTCTCACGCGCGGAGATAAATTGGAAACTTTCCTCGAGCGGGAAAGACGGGAAATTCGTGAGGGCGTAACTCGATTCCCACATGAGCCTCCAAAATCACGGATTTATATGGGAAACAAGGCTCACGTGGAAATTGGGATACGCCGTTGCGTCGGATGGGCGACGAATTGAGTGTCAAACAGCCCTGAGCTAGACCTCCGAGAGGTCGCAGCCGTATCAACCCTTCGTTTCGCCCCTTGCCGAATTTTCCGGTGAACTGAAGCAGGTGAACACAAAAGAAATTTAAGGTTCTGGAGCACTATCGTGCCAGTTTGTGCTAAAACCTCGCTTTTTAGCTCAGTGCTCTCATTCCACGTCCGTTAAAAGCTCCGTGGTTCGGAATTTCTGTGTTCCAATTTCTCTCACTCCATGACTGTCAAAATTTCTGGGATTCTTTTTAGATTTTTTTCATACAGGTTTTTTTTTTTCATAGTTACGGAAAATACAAAAGATCCGGAATATTTCGGGAATTTCAAAAGTTCCTAGAAAAATTCAGGAAAATTTAAAAAATTCCGAATTTCGGTAATTAAGTTCCGGAAAATGAGAGCACTGCTTTAACTCTGTTCTAATAAAAATGGTTTGTCATATGATCTGAACTGTACCCTCCACTAGAAAATAACTTGGTTAGATCATCGTTGGAAATAGAACACAAAGTAAAGGAAGTTTTTGGTTGACTCTAGAGTTTCCCAGGAATTCATTGTTTTTTGTGCTAAATTAAGCGCTCATTGCACCGAAATCAGCTCAAAATTTGGAATAGCTTGTGTTTTATTCCCTATTTTAAACAATGGTACCTCAAAAACACCCATATTTTTCACAGTGTGCTACCATGATACCAAAGGGAGCAGTAATGATCTAATTCTAGAAATCAATTTTTTTTTCAAATTTCGCAAATTCGCTTTAGATTAAATATGTGATTCCCTCAATGCAGGCAAAGTCATTCTGACTGAAAAGGACGAGAGTTATTACCTGTATAATGAGTGGCCAATTAGAGCCATGTACTGTGAACTAAAAGTATTCTATTTTCTTTCACGGTGTTTTGACTTCTCATAAGAAAGAATCAGTTTAATGATTCATATTTATTCTATTGCTGCTCACTCAAAGTCAACACTTACATGGAAAAAATGAATTCAAATTTGAACATGGTGATGAAATCGTTTGCTTCATCTGAAATGCTTTTTGGGCTCAGTTTTGCAACCTCTTTTTGAGGGAAGGCATAATTTGTCACGAACACCGGAAGGGTTACGAGGGAGACAACAAGCATTTTCCCTTATCTTCAGGAAAGGTGTCAAATAAAAGTTTGACAAATTATACACCTTGCAATTTTGTTACAGGGAGATAATTTTCCTTTCTCCCTTCCTTCGACCTCCACCGGCGCCTTTTAATTTGCCCTCTGAGAAAAAGGAGCTATGTCCAATCAAATGCTGAGTATGTTTTATAGAACGCGAAATAAAAGCGTTACTAAGTGACATTTAAGGTCTTCGGCTTGCTTACTGTATCTTTGCATTTCAGTGATTTTTTGGGGGAGGTACGGAGTAGCTCTGATAAAAGAGAAGGGGACTCAAACGAGGAGACGCCATCAATGGAGGACTAAAGAGAGAGTCAAAGTATAAAGATATTCATAATTGTGGACAGTTGGTATGCATCCTGAATCTTGTGAAATTTGTGCAAAAACTAAGAACTTCAGTTAAGATTTCAGAAGTTCAGATAGAATGAAGACAATTAAATTACAGCAGAAAAACTAACTGTCTCTTAATTTTTCTGGATACACTTTTTCTGAGCCCGGAGGGTATTTTTCGAATCTATTTACATATATTCAGGCTCGTGATGATTCATTTGTGTTCTGAGTTATTTTAAATAAATAAAAAATAAATCAATTAGTTGACCCTCTTCCAAAGTAAAATTAACTCTTTCAAAACTTCACATATTATGCAATCAAAATAGTTTCGATGGATTCTAACACCTCCCTGATATTTACGCGATCGATTCGCAAAAATTTCAATATAGCGATAGGGTGGTTGCATACCCTACTCCTTCAATTTATTATTACTGACACAAGTGTTTCCTCTCCAATCGTCGTGCTTTATCAGTGGCGAGGCGTGAATGGTCGATTATCGATATTTCCCCATTTGAAGCTACGATAAAGAATCGATCATTACGGTGTTCGTTGCGAACACCTGTTTATCGATCCTTTTCCATAGGTTTAAATGGCAAATCAATTGACATATCGCAAAGCACGCCACGCCACTGTGCCTCATCCGGTAAAAATATCTTGTTTCAAGCAAGGTAATATAAAGAATGGCACTCTTCACTTTTGCTGATTAAAGTTCATTTCATTACTTTTGAAACAGAACAAATATGTCTTGCCATTCAAGCAAGAAAAGGAAATTGACTCATTTCGAGCCGTTGAATACAAAAATGAAACAGAAAAATCTAAACAGATTTTTGAAAATTAATTCGATGCAATAATTCTCTAGATATGACCATTCCGCCAGTTATTGTTTACCAATTCTGTACATTTGTTACTATTTGTATTTTTTTAATTCATTCTTTAATGTACAAAAATAGGTTGTTGATAACTGCATGAGTATTTGCTATTAATCGATTAATAGTAAGAAAAGCAAATATTGAGATGTGATTGTAATTTTCGACTGTACAAATTAAAACTAGAAGTAATTACTCGTATTTTGTCCATATCATTAAATTTTATGTTCTCGCATGATGAAATGAAATTAGTCAATAGTAGCCAGTGGTTATTCGAAGCAGTCATTCAAGCACCCGACAAACATATGAAATATAAATAATTTATCTCTTACTAACGTGTGTTCTACCAAAACCGACCTTAACTTTTCTCTATGTTGATGTTATTGAATTTTTAAAATAATTTGATCAAGTACTGTTTAATTTTTAATACCGTTGCAAAGTGTTTATTAAAAAATCACTTATTCCCCAACAAAACGTTGCTATAACTGCTTTCAAACACGTTTTAATAATTTCAAAAAAGTGTGTCTGATTGAATATCTCCGGTAGATCATGTTAAGTTGCACTCAGTTGTAAATTCAAAAATTAAACGATTAATGAAAGTTTTATTTCCTTAATTTTTATATACTTGTTTCAAACTGTATCATACCAATACATAGTGTTTCCTTTTAAAAGGAAAAAAGTTTCCTGAAGGGTAGTAAGAAGGCAAAGAGACTTCAAGATTAGGCGTCGTGGAGCTTTATGTATTGATGTATGTATACAGGGGAGAGATAGCGAGAGAAAAGGAGAGTTAGTTAATTAGTATAATTTTGAGACATTCAGCGTCACAGGCAGGTATGATGCATGCAGGTGCAGATGTATCAACAAAGAAAATATATATATACTATATTTGACAGAAGACGCATTTATTTTCTTTCGTATAATAACTTCTCAACAAAGTGGATAATAAATATCGATCTAAAAAAATTCCTCGGCAATAATATTGTCAATAATTAAATTTATTTTCAGTGTAACTATACTGTAAGTAATATCAATATATTTTTGAAAAGTTGAGACCGGTTTTAGCAGGGTACGTAAGATTTTAAGGACAGAAATCAGGAGAGAAGGCTTAAGAGGTTCACCGTTTTACGAGAAAAAAAAATGAAATGACTAAAACAATAAAAAAAACTCAATGGAGCTTTATATGATCCTTTTTTGAACTTTTAGACGCTACATTGGTGACTCTTCATAAAATGAAAATTTTCCTATCCATATTTAGACAAGAATTAATGTCCGACCAACGTTTCTCAGAACTAAATTGCTTATACCAAACCTACGGGATGAAAGGAAGTTTTTCCTGTATTCATCCCTCTATATTTGTAGAAGAATTATTTCAGAGTACCCTCCAAACTGTAAATTTGCTTCCGTATTACCACCAGTACTTTAGTCTCAGAAATATGGCACATTTTTATTCATATTTTATCGTGCGTTGTATTCGATTCCCCGATGCAATGCCTCAATTTCACACTTAAAAAAGGTTGGAAGGTTAAAAAATCCGTAAAACGGAAATCATAATTACGAGTATAAGGGGAATTCATAGAGTGCCAAGAAAGAGTCCTCAGTAGTCTATTTAACCCGTGGCTCATGTAGGTTTCTGGCGCTTGGAACATTATTCATCTAAAGGACCCTACAACAAAACGGCCAAATCGGCCTAAACACGGAATCGCACGATTTTCTCAGGGATGATAGAGGGTCTTCCCAGACACTCAAAACTGGTCATATTTTTTGCCTAACCCCCAGGGAAAAGGGGGGAGAGGGGGTCAAAGTCAAAACCTTTAAATTAGCATAACTTCTCAACGGTTTGTCGTAGAAAGATGATCTTGGTGTCAAAATTTCCA
>NW_017550728.1:196204-209355 GCF_001854935.1 Bemisia tabaci | reverse complement strand
AGCATAAAAACACAAAAACTTGCAACCTGCAGGTAATCCGGGGCGCGCAGGTGACCTTGAGACTCGGAACATACGAGGTTCCCGCGCGCCACGTCAACTTTGAAGACTCATAACTCCGCTTCTAATCGTTTCCCCAAGATCATCTTGGGCTTGTTTTAAAGCTTAAACACTCTACTTTTATTTGAAATTGTTTTTGTTTTAATCCGTGCAAACCGAACAACCGAAAATCTTAAAAAACGAAAATTTACGAAAGGGGGACCTTGTAAAATGCCCCAAAAGTGGGTCAAAATTTAAAATTTTATTAATTTCATACATACTTTCTGAAAGCTCTCATTTTTCTGGAAATTTTGACACCAAGATCATCTTTCTACGACAAACCGTTGAGAAGTTATGCTAATTTAAAGGTTTTAACTTTGACCCCCTCTCCCCCCTTTTCCCTGGGGGTTAGGCAAAAAATATGACCAGTTTTGAGTGTCTGGGAAGACCCTCTATCATCCCTGAGAAAATCGTGCGATTCCGTGTTTAGGCCGGTTTGGCCGTTTTGTTGTAGGGTCCTTTCTCGCGCTTGTCTCATCCAGACTTAATTTAAGCATTCACAAGGCTTCTTCTCTACTAAATTACGCTAAAAATGGTCATTTGTATAAAGATTAAACTTTATTATGAACTTGAAACTGTATATATTTACATAAGTTGATATTATAATTTAAATTGTAAAAATATTACATTGTAAGTATTAAATATAATTATGAACACATATCAAACAAGCATGATATTTTGATTTACTATTCATCTTAAGTATGTTCTATATCACTAGCTTAGAAGAATCCTACGCAAAATAATGACACTCTCCTTAGAAAAGTCCTACGCAAAATAATTGCACTCTCCCTTCAAATCATAAAGTTAAGTCTATGTGGTGCATATTATTTGCAACATTTTCGAACCCTCTAAAAAGTAGAGGGAGAAACATGATTTTCTCAACTCTTCATATTTTGGTTTCAGCGTTGGAAAGATAAAAAATAAATCTAAATAAAGGTCAGCGTATAGGTTTGACACCTCACATTTTTATGTTCAGACTAACTTAAGTTGCCAAATAGCGTATTACATGTCTTGGAGTCTGATAAATCTTTTAAACTACTATTACTGCTGATCAGCGATATGAAGTTTGCTAATTCAGTAAATTGTCAATTTGTCGTTTTCCTCGCGAAAAATGTAACATCATTTTAATATTGCCAAATTTCCTCGCAAAAATTGCATCTTTACCGGGAAAATCTCGGGAATTTCTATCTGGAATTTTCATTGATTTTTCTTGTGATCCCATGCAAAAATGATAAATTTTTCCAACTAAAATCTCGAAGGTATAATCTTGTAGGGAATTGAATCGATTGTGTAATTTGTGCAACCTTGGAATGAAGTTACGTTTCTTCGTTCGCGAAACGACGAATTAGGCTCTCAAAAATTTTTTTAAGTATCAAAACGATTACGATTTTTACCCACATCACTTTTGATTTCTTTTGATTGCTTTATTCCGTGGCGGATTCAGTGCTTAATAATGGCTTCAATACTGAAAGCACCGTTGGAATTTTTTGATATCTTAGAATCCCCTCCTGTGAAATACTAATTCTGAAATGCAGTGGCGTAGCTAGGAATTCTTTAAGTAAGAGGCCCGGGGGGGAGGGACATTCAAAAAAGTGACGGTAAATTTACATTATTTTGTATACGTCCCTAATAATATTTTATGTCTGCCCTCCAAAAGTAAAAAAAATATACAATGGACGAAGCTAAGGGGGAGAGGGGTCCAGGCCCCCTGAACCCCCCTCCCCTATGTCTACGCCACTGCTAAACTTTTTCCAAATTTGGAAATGTTTGTTGTTAATTTTTGCATAATAGCCATGTTTTTTCCTATTTTAGAAGACCAACAAGAAGGGACGGTTTTGAAAAATCCGTTTATTGATGCAAACATAAGAAATACCGATAGTAAACTATGTTGATTCCTTTTCTTGCTGAAGGCTTTCCAATTTCATAATTTCAATCGTTTATTCAGCTTGTGGGTTTGGTAAACCGTCATTTTTACAATGGAACCGCGAGGTCTCTGGGCAACGCCATTGATTTGTTGACCAACCATAAAGCGCTGAGTTCTGGTTGATCAATCGCAATAGAGGTGAGAATTGTGCAGAATGGACAGGAATCATAGAATGGTAGGTCCTGGGGAATTAAAACAATTGAGTGTCTGTTAGAACCAATGAAAAGGCTGGAATAACGTTCGCTTTTCATTTATTCTCCATCCGCCAAAACCGAAAAATTATCGTCGGATCACGTTGCATTGAATGCGATTAATTATATTTGATTCAAAAGGAGATGATGAACCAAAAATTACACGAGTTTAAATCTTAGTGTTGTAAATTAGAGAGAGAAGAGAGCAGAGAGAAAAAAGAGAATGAAGAAGGATTTTTCCCTCTTCTACACCTTATTTATTTCGACGTATTTATGCTAAAAGGAACTAAATACGTGTGTAAAAGATGGAGTGTGCTCTAGAAATCTGCTGCTGAAAAACAATTTAGTAGATTTTACCAAACTCTGGCACAGTGATACGAGCATGGTAATAAATACCAGATTCTTTTGTAGAATTTATCATATTACGGTGGGTGAGAGCGCCCAAATAATCGACCTTTTTTCATTGGTTTCAATGGAATATCAATCGATACATTGTAAATCACGTCACACCATTGTTATCAAAGCGTTTTGACTACCCCTGCAATTCATCTGCGAGAATCCTACTGATCGTAAAAATTTCGATCGATTATCGATATTCCTCTATTTGAAGCTATGGTGAAAAATCGATTATTATGGTGGTCGTTGCGAGCGCCCTGATAATCGATCTTTTTTATCGGTTTTAATGCCTTATCGATCGATACATTGCAAAACACGCTACGCCAATGTTATCAAAGCGATTCGACTAATTAGACCCCTGCAATTCATCTGCGAGAATCCTCCCACCGATCGTAAAAATTTCTAGTCCATCAATGCCGCTGGGATCCAACGTACCCGCGTCTAATTTAAAAATATAGCTCCTCCTCAGAGGCGCGAAAATGAAGAGTCAAACACTGCCGTGCTGAGGAAAAACGCCGCATGACCCCTCAGGCGTTGCCAAAATTCCTCCGATAAAATACAAATTTTCAAGGAAACTGCTAGCTAATTTTCGTCACATTTTTCAGATAAATGTGTACAGAATTGCACCTAAAATATACGAGAACTTCAAGGAAAAACATGAATAAACATCCTCAAAAATACTCGTTTAATCCGGGGAAATTTGGCAACTTTTGAATGTACTTACAGCGTTCTTCCTTAGCACGGCGGAACACCTCGGGAAGATACGGAAGAGGAATTTTTTTCGTCGGCCATATCAGCATCCCTCATACCCTCGGCCAATCTCCCCTCAACGAGGTGGATTTTACCGCGTCTTAGCCGTTCTTACCTCACACAGCTCTTGACATTAATTAAATTTGTGGGGTTTGCTCCTAAGCTGCCTCTTGAGCAATAAAATCTCCGGAGAGGTGGGGGGGGGACCCGCTTTCTCGAGAAAAATTAGACTTTTATCTCGGAAATAAAAAGAGAATTCAACACTGATATCATCGTATAATTGCCACCCTCCTTTTTTTCTATAATAAAGCAGCGCGCTGGAGGAATTTAAATGTGTTTGATGGCGTTTTTATTGTTTAATTTCTGCGGATCTTTCGGGTAAAAAGAGAGGTGAAATTTCACTGCAAAGGTTCTGCATCCATTCATCTTAATTTATTTCCAGGGAAGGGAAAAACAGATTTAGGATAGCTTTGATGATTTCAGACGCGGATACAACAAAAATCGGCATAAGCGGTTGCAAAGCGCGCACGAGTTGCACATTGTTCTTTCTCGACACAGAATGGCCCACTAGACAAGGTTCAATATTCAGCATTCTGATACATGTTTCGTAACCGAAATTTCACGCAGAATATGATGCGCGTGACGGAAATTAGCAAAATCAACTCCTTACGAAGATATTTAATCATTATTGATGCGAGAATTCAAACCACCCGCTCATGAAAACTCAATACTCTACGTGATTCACATCGCAAGCTAAACGTTATCATGACAGTCTGTGCGATATAAAAATCTGGCAACCTCAATCTTAACGCTTTGGCTCAGCTATAGCATACTACTTATAGTTTGAACAACACATGGTGGGAAATGAACATTGTTCGATTGAGAAACTTGCTGAAACCGTTGTAGTGCGCGATCTGACTCAAGTAGAGCTTTGAGTTCCTTGTGAGCGGGCTCGGATGATGACGTCATAAATCGGATTTTTCAAGGCACGATATCTCGGTTAATGCGTAGAAAGTTGCTGTTTGAACAGATCCTATGATTTTTAGTTGATCTGCAAGAATAAAGCATTAAAACGGGATTTTGTGCCCAGCGCAACTGACCCATGTATGCGCAACTGATTTTCTATGTGAAATATAGAGGAGGAAACTTGATCTGAGTGGTTAAATTCGTACTTAGTCTGGTGATTCATTTTCTGGAAAATCGGAAGAGCAATATTTACGATTCCCTAAAATTCGTATTTTATTAAGGGCAATTTGGCAACGTCTAAATGCTAATACGGCGTTCTTCATCAGCACAAGTGCGAAGAGTGACTCAAATCATATCCCATCTGCACGCAGAACAGGACTTGAACAGGTGTAGCCGTAGTCAATTGGAGCTTGCCATGACTTGGCGTGGTGTGCTTTGCGATGTATCGATTGATCTGTCATTTAAACCTATGGAAAAGGATCTATAAACAGTGAACAATAGAACAATCGATTCTTTACTATAGCTACGAATCACGAAATATCGATAATACTCGATCATTCACGCCACGCCACTGTGCCATGACTAGCGCAAGGGTTGCTCGAGGGCAGGATTGAAACATTCTCAGGTCTTGACGTGCTACCCGAGGGCAGGTGGTCAGCTCCGAGACAGGACTCGGACCCACCCCTTGCCAAAATCACCCCTCGATATCAAGCACTTCCGGTACTTGTTATAATCACTTGTTTGCTCGCGAAGTGAATTCATTGAGCCCCTCGGAAATAGTGCCACCCGAGCGTATGTTCCGCCTCTTGTTACATCAAAACGAGCGTAGGCTGATTTAGTTGCTACGTCATTCGATACATTGCGATAAAATTATTGGAATCTTATTGGCCCGTTTGAATACCGATTAGTTTTGCCGCGCTTTGAAAGCGCGGTTAATTTTTTTGAGATTGAGGCTTCGTCTCTGTTTACGATTGAACTGGCCAATATATCGATGTGTATAAGGGTCTTATAATAAATGAGCGTCTTTAAGGATTAAGACTTTGAAACTGAGTAACTTTATGCGGAATCAAAGTTTTATACTTACTTTTATAATTTATAAAACGACGGGTATAAGGATTGTGAATATTAGCACCACTGGATAATTCGAGTTCATAGGTTGGCGGCCTTTTTGGGCCCCAAAAGAGCTACGTGACCTGATCAAACCTACCCTCTAAATTTTCGAGTTGTCCATACTCTCCCTATAAAGGTATACTCCACTCCAAAACAGTCGAAGAAAACTCCCAAGGACCCTCTGGAAAGAAAAGCAAACTTGAGAAACAAAAACCCTCAACCGGTCGCAAAATGAACAAGATGACTCTGGGGGTGAGGGGGAGAGGAGGGAGGGGGGTCCTCGACTAAATGAGAGTGTATGGTGGGGGAGGTGGGGAAGGGTTGGAGGGCAACTTTCTGGGGCACGAAGGCATGAGGAGTGGACCGGAGAGAATCAGTTATGTACACACTAATTTGTGATGTGTGAACACAATTAAAATACGAAATCGTAGAGTGGGCTCCTTTCCGAAGCATGAAGGGCTTAAGCGGTGCTATGTCCCATGTTGCCGCTTTGGAGATGATTTCGGGAGGAAAAACAAGAGTATATCGGGATAGAATAAACACATTTAGGGTTGGCTGAAATTCTAAACATGTTTCTGTCGCAGGAAAATAGTCAAATCAAGCGTTTATTTTATTTATTTACATTAAAGCCCCATTATTGGAGCTATGGCGCAAGTCAAAGAACAATAGGAATTACAATATACAATAATTAAAAATATGCATTATAGTTGTAAAATATTAAATTAAGCGGTGGTTGGTATAAGTAGAATGCTATCCATCAGCTGAAGTCAGAAATTCGTTTATATCATAAAATGCCTCGGTTAAGAGGAGATTTCGAAGTAAATTGAAGAATTTCTTTACTTCACCATCGCGGAGTTGTTGTTTGATGCTCCAGGGCAGAGCATTTATAATTTTGTTGAATGCCCAGGTGAATAGTTAAATATTCTTATTCAGACTGAAATTCTGATTATTTAGAAACTTTTGTGAACTTTTATGCCGAGAAAATAAAAAGTGAGACATTGATCATATCTATACTGACATGATAAGGAAAAACACCGTAGCTTTCAGGCGTTGCCCCCCTGGCAAACCACTAATTTTGCAGGATAATTTTCATAAATTTTCCCGCCAATTTCTCAGATAATTTCGTTTGTAATTTGATCGAAATTGTCTGAAAATTTCAAGGAAAAATATCGTAATATTCATCAAAAATGAACATTTTATCCAAGGAAATTTGGTAATTCTCGAATGATCATAAGGTGTTCTTCCTCAACACGGCAATATATATAGGGCACTGGAAAAAAAAACAAATTGGATCTAGAGTCCAGACTCTTAAAAACATCGACAAGAAAAAATACTCTTGATTCAATCTGATTTTTGCTTAAATCAAGAACCGAGCCTCTTAATTTAAGCGGATTTCGTTTTTATTCAAGCAAAAATCCGATTGAATCAAGAGTCCTCTTTCTTGTCAATGTTTTCAAGAGTCTGGACTCTAGATCCAATGTGTTTTTTTTTTTTTTTTTTTTTTTTTTTTTTTTTTTTTTTTTTTTTTTTTTTTTTTTTTTTTTTTTCCAGTGCGGGAGTATTTTCCGCGGAGATTGAATACGAGTAGTTTTGGCCTACCTTACATCAACAGAAAAATTCCTAGTCTGAAACTAATCGAACCGATTGGCAACGCCGAGAAAACTCTCAGCGTTGCTTTTGTCCGCGGCCATTGTTCCTGCCCGGGTCCCTGCGCGATTTTAAGGACCCTTCAAGTTTTTTAAAACTACGTGTGCGGCCCTGGCCACACTCTCAATGGCAGCCACTCTTGAGCTTAACGATATATCGACAGTCCGTTTTTTAATACTCTCCGCCATTGAAATCAGACCGAAGTATCGATATGCTGGATTCGATCCATCGAATGGAGGAAAGAGTCAATCGACCTCGATGAGAGAAATGCTGATGACTCAATGTTTGCGAGGGTCGTCGATTTAAAGTCGACCCTGCATGGCTTCCGCTGTTGCTCAAGGGAGGCGTTAAGGTTTTTACCATGGCGTTGGTCGAGGAAAGAGGGTTGTAAGTACGACGTAGGATTATAGAGTGAAAATCACAATATTTGAGATAGATCGAAATGAGGAGGATTTTAAGGTGAATCTACACATAATGGGAGTAGGCAAACATCGAAATATCAAACACATTTTGTTAAAATACTAGTTTCACTCTAAAGTTTTAGCAGAGAGAGGATCTTTCACATCTAGAGACACAAACCAGTTTTTTTCTTCTTTTTTCTTATTTACACGAATGACCGAAATTAAAATCATTAAATTCTTTCGCATTCAATACCGCTCGCATACTTTCAACTTCAGTTTTAGGCCTACAAGAATTATTTTTCGGGAAAATTTCCTGACAATTGTCCTTAATCGCGATCAATCCTTTTTTTCAAAAAACGTGAAATGGAAACAGTGTTCTAGCATTGTTCAATTATAATAATTCGATGTTTCTATATCCGATATCAAAGCTTCTTGAGGTGGAAAAATGAGAAAATCAGATAACTATATCACATTATATCACAGGTGTGCATCATTTGGTGCACAGAACTCCCAAAACTTCCAAATGTTGACTTTGTGGGGGCACTTTAAAGTTTAACGGTAGAAAACGGAGAGTTCGAGAAAGCGCCGTCAAAGTTTTCCGTCATCTTTGCCAGTTTTAGATATGTCACTTCAAATTGTAAGACGTTATTGATAATAATAATTGCGGTTTAAAATTTTCGAAATAAAAACCTCAAGCACATTAATAGGCATTTTTTATCAAAATTTAAAAATATATTTTTCTGGCTCCAGATCGTCCTGATTGAAAGAAAATAGGCTAGAATTTGCAGGCAGGAACCACAATTTTAATCTTGCTCGGCCTTGACTGGAAGGTTTTTTTGCAAAAGAAAAATTAAAAAGAAAGGATTAACCGGAAGAAGGAGTAGGAAAAGAAAAGGAGCAGAAGGAGAAGAGGCGATATGAGGAGAGAAATAAAACTCAACAATTTTTTGGTCCTGCATAAATATTCACTGCTAAGCTACGGAGGATTTTGCCGTTTAAAGTATAGAGCACTGGAAAAAGAACACATTGGATCTAGAGTCCAGACTCTTTAAAACATCGACAAGAAAAAGTACTCTTGATTCAATCAGAATCTATAGCTTAAATCAAGAGCTAAACCTCTTAATTTAAGCGGATTTCGTTTTGATTCAAGCAAAAATCCGATTGAATCAAGAGTATTTTTTCTTGTCAATGTTTTCACTTTTCAAGCGTCTGGACTCTAGATCCAATGTGTTTTTTTTCCAGTGAGGGAAAAACTGAAAACAAGCAAATGCTCCCGGAATACAGCCAGCAGGACAGTTTCTCATCAATTCAAACGAACATATGTAAGGTTTTTACCTAATTGTTTGCATGACACACAGGGCGAGTTTTTTCTTTGACTAAGCCCTCCCCACCTCCACCATTTCTCTGCCGCATAACTTCAACCCCCTTCATATCATGTGTGACTGTGTAAACTATGGTCAGAACTTGGACTTCTAATTACTGCAATTCCAGCGATGCCACTCAAACATATAAATGTGCGGGAAAAATCGTGTTTTTGTTAACGTTTTGGTTTTGGTTAGGATGTCTGTTTTTAAAATACACTTCAACTTGTAAGCAGAGCTCAATTGTTAAAAAAAGTCAACGAAAAAACCACGGATAACCTGAATCAGTAGCGAGGCGAGAAGGATCGATTATCGATATTTCCCCATTTAAAGCTGTGTTAAAGAATCGATCATTAAGGTATTCGTTGCGGACACGCTGTTTGTCGATTCTTTTTCATAGGTTTAAATGGCAGATTAATCGATATGTCGAAAAGCACGCCACGCCATTGATCTGAATCGCGGATAATCTATGCGCGTGTAATCGAAGCTCTACCATAGCTTTTTCGTGAGACAGTCTGACAACCGCAACCACAACCATAACCGTTCTACAGTGCTGAGGAAGAACACCGTATGTACATTCGAGAGTTGCCAAATTTCCTAGTGTGAAACTTGCATTTTTTAGAAAAGTCATGCGTATTTTTTCTTGAAATTTTCAGATATTTTAGATGAAACTGCGAACAAAATTGTCTGAAAAATTTAAAGAAAAATATTGACAATTTTCCCACTAAATTCGTTTTTCACCATGGGAGATATTGCAACGTCTAAAGGCCCATACGTCGTTTTTCCTCAGCTAGTCAGTATTGGAGGGCAGCTCACGGGGCCGCAAGGAAAAAGACAAACAAAGAACACGTTTCCCCCAGTACTTATCCTCGTGAGGTTTCTGATCACAACTAAAGATATCGCTGAGACAACACCACAGGTTCGTTCTGATGACCAAGAAACTATCCATGTTATCGTCGTAGTTCTCTCCCCCGTTGACCCAGCACTTAAAACTACCACTAATTACCCGCTGCACCTAAACAAGGCTGCATTTCACCATTCATAGTCTCTTTCTGCAGCGACTCGAGCAAAAAACGTTGCCATGCCAAACAGTTTAGTTCGTATTATACAGTGGCGTGGCGTGGCGTGCTTTGCGATACACCAATTGATCGGCCATTTACACCTATGGAAATGTATCGATAAACAGAGTGTTCGCAGCGAACAGCTTAATAATCGATTATTTACCACAGCTTCTAATGGGGAAATATCGGTAGATCGCAAAGCGCGCCACGCCACTGGTATTATATCGACGGTGTGACTCCCAAAGCGTTTATCTCGATTGCGATATTTTGAAATCGCTGCTCCGATTCCATTTTTCATAAAGGAGAACAAATTAACGTCATTCCTGGAAGTAATGAAATATGTTTGATGTTCCACAGCCCGTGACAAGATATACAATAATAACAAATTAAACAGAAGGTAACAAGTCTAGTTTTTACATAAATACCTTATTCAAAACGTTTCGACTGAAAACTCAGCCTTCCTCAGTTGGATAAAAACTGTAAAAAATTGCAAAAATTTAAAAAAGTAGTCCTTGGCTATCCCTTTCAAAGCGAGAAAAATATTGTTATGCTAACAATCATAAATTGCAATCAGTTAATGCTGTTGGCAAAATTGTAAAAATGTAAAAACGTAGTCCCTGGCTATACCTTTCAAAGCAGGAAAAATGATGTTATACTAACAATCATAAATGTCAATCAGTTAGTGTTGTTGGCATAACAACATATTTTCAACATTCATGCTAACAATCATACATGTCTATCAGCTAATGTTCTTAGCATAATAACAGTTTTCTCGCTTTGCGAGTTACAGTTAAGTAATACGTTTTCAAATTTTTACAATTTTATACTATTTTTATCCAACTGAGGGAGACTAAGTTTTCAGCTGAAACGTTTTGGTGGTGTATGTAAAAATTAGCCCTGTTACCCTCTGTTTAATTTGTTAATTATTGTACAACAATAGTATTCCTTGTATTTCTTGTTATTTTCCTGATTGTATTCCTTGAAGTATTCACAAAGAAGGCAATTACACGGCAGTTTTCAAGAATTGCTGTTGAGTAGATGTCCATTTTACCTGTGAATGCCCAAGCCGGGTCAATTGACGAGAAGCGTGCTCAAAACACGTGCCTCGAGGGTTGTATAGGGCCAGGCATACGAGCTTTACATACAGCTCTACAAATTCATCACAGAAAAGAATCAGGAAAACACTGAATTTTAACACAAGCGAACATATGAGCGACGCATTCGAGCCTCGTTTGTCGACTTTCCTGTTGAATGTCAGCTACATCTCATCGGTAGCAAAGAGCGAAGTACTGCGAGCTCAGTGCATCGCGCCTTCAATTTTGCAGCTGCAACACGGCCATCCATCAAGTACGAATAGTTGTATCTCTGCGCCGTTATGGACGCGCGTCCAATTCTTGGCTTCGTTTCCATAATGCGTTTCTTTCTGTTTGCCTTATTTGTAGTGGTGCCTCTTAGGCCTTACCTTAATCTCCTTTAATCTTGAACAAGTATAGCTATAGCAGTGAATCCGTGGACTGTTCCCTGTGCAACTTGCGTCAGGAGGAGAGTGTCTTCCATTTCGTCGCGGTGTGTCCCATTCTGGCGGAATGGAGGAGACTATACTTCCAAAGGAGTAGGTTGGACAGGGAAGAGTTCATAGATATTGTGAAAGGCGATGGACTTGGGTTATTGGCGGCTTTCTGCAAGTCTACTTGGGCCTACCGTTTTGAGCTTGTCAAAGAATTCAATTTATGAAAAAAGCTCAGTTTGCCTGTGGGACTTAGCTGCTCAATATTTTATTTTCTATTTTTTATTCTTATTTTAATTTATAGGTGTTATTATACTATGTCCTTTGTCGTACTTACCTTAAAAATAAGTGTTCCATAACCTCCCCTCAACAGCTACAAAGCCAGAGGGCTTTTTGTGTTTAGGTAAGAAAGTTTTTTTATTGGAATGTTATTGTCGTTTGCGTAAAAAAATAAACACATTATTATTATATTATTATTATTATTTTTCATATTCACTGCTGTCACCAGCTTTGCTGGGTTGCTTTAAGCCCTCACACAGGGGCAAACAATGCTCCTAGGTATGAGGGCTGTTTGTGGTTTGGGTGGCCGGGTGGTGGTTATTTCACTCCCCCTTGGGGGGTGGCTCGTCACGGACTAGGGCTCGTCACGGACTAGGATACCTGTTTTAGGAACCGAGGCAGGGTAGGTGTCTGGAGGACGCCTGCCTAAAGGTTTCTTTCCTGAGGTGGTAGGCGGTAGGGGTGTTTTTGGTGTGTGGGAACGTTCTAGGTGTATTCGCGCTGCTCCACCTAGCTTAAGACCTTCCGGAGGATTCTGGCAGTGCCTAACACAGCAGACTTCTGGGCCAATACTAGCGAATGTTTCCCAGGGATTTCGTTCTTCCGTTTAGTCCAGTCTTTAGAGACTGCTCCGGTAGCTCCTATCACAAAGGGTATGACTCGGGTTTTGGTCTTCCACATCCTGCTGATTTCGATCTCTAGGTCTTCATACTTTAGTTTCTTCTCAGCTTCCTTTTTTGTGATGTTCCTGTCTGCTGGGATAGAGACGTCAATCAGCAGACACGTTTGGCCTTTCCTACGTAGGATGATGTCCGGTCTGTTTGCCTCAACAGTTCTATCGGTTCTGATAGGGAAGTTCCACAGGATCGTTGTCTCTCCATCTCTGGTTGTTGCAGTGTTTTTCGGTTTGTGTTCATACCATTTATCTGCGTCGACTTCGATTCCATATTCTTTGCAGAGGCTGTAGTGAAGTTGGGTGCATACTCTGTCGTGTCTCTCGATATAGTCCTTTTGGGCTAGAATTGGGCAACCTGATGTTATGTGCTCAATGGTTTCTTCGAACTGGTGACAGATTCTGCATTTGCTATTCACATGTTTCTTGTGGATTTTCCTCTCTCGGTACCTTGTGTTTAAGGCTTGATCCTGTGCCGCTACAATTAGGCTCTCTATTTCTGCTTTTAGTACACCTTTACTGAGCCAGATGGTAGAGAGATTACTCTCGATAGAGTCATTTTCTAGCATCAGTGGATACTGCCCGTGCATGATCTTTCCTTTCCATTTGGTTCTGATGCTTTCTGAGATTTTCTTTTTGATTTTTTGCTTCCTGCTGTTTATGGGAGCCACTTCAAAGTTTTCTCCGAGCTCGGCTTCAAACTTGTTTGCTTCTTTCGCAATGTGGTCTTTGTCTAGAGCAAGGTTGACGGCATATACGGCTTTGAGAAAAGGGTCTTCGTTTTTTTTT
>NW_017550728.1:158042-190624 GCF_001854935.1 Bemisia tabaci | reverse complement strand
CTTATTATTATTATTATTATTATTATTTGTAGTGGTGCCTCTTAGGTTACGTGAGCAATACGGCCGAAGAGTCAAGAGATAAAATCGAGCCTCGTTACTCAACTTTTCTCCCAAATCTGAGTAATACTTCAGTGGAAGCATTAAGCGGAACATTGCGAGTTCACGCCTAGCGCCATCGCGCCTTCAATTTTGTAGCTGCAACACGGTCATCCATCAAGTACGAATAGTTGTATCTTTGCGCCGTTATGAACGCGCGTCCATTTCCTGGCTTTATTTCCATATTGCGTTTCTTTCCGTTTGTCTTATTTGTAGTGGTGCCTCTTAGGCCTTACCTTAATCTCCTTTAATCTGAATAAATTCAAATAATCGTGGATTCATAGTCCCATCTCAATCTAGATCGTGAGGTATGTAATGTAATTTTGCAATGTTATTACAACTATCTTATCATTTTTAACAATTACATGTATACAACACAATCATGTAGTTGTGTAATAGTCACGCGTTTCTATAATAAGAGGCCATTCACAAAATAAATTTCGGATCTTGACTTACTACCCTCACCCACTTTATAATGCTTCTGTAGTTCTGTAACCAAGTTCCTCATCGTAGCCTACTTATATATATTGTGTAGTAGTCACGCGTTTCTATGATAAGAGGGCATTCACAAAATAAATTTCTGATTTTGACTCACTAACCCTCACCCACTTTATAATGCTTTTGTAACCCAGTTCCTCATCTTATCCTACTAATGCATATATTATGTACTATTAAACAGTTATTGTCATCATACACCATGAGTCAATTGTATGATAGGATTATTTTTTTGCTTATCATACGTTATGCACAGTTAACCCCTCGATATTAACCTTAAACTATACTGATAAGTACCATAAATTATGTAATGGCAATTGAAGTACTTATATTGTATAATTTAAAAAAAAAAAGTTCCTCATCTATTAAACGTAAAAACAAAATGGCGCACTCCTCTACCCTTAAAGCGTTGCGAACTATATGAACAGTGAATTCTGAAGAATAAAGATTCCAAAGAAAATCTGCTCTTCGTGCTGAATACGGTCTAAATATGGCAGCAATCCAGGCCCAATCACTCAAATATATCAAGGGCCAGAGACTCCATGGTCCACTAATTGATGGGAACTTTCCAACTCAGAGCATGATTTCACGCGGTCACGTTTCACACAACTCAAAAGATCGTAGCTCATATTTCTTTCAACGGGCAGGCCAAAAAGCCTGCCTTTCTGTCAAGTGCGAGGACAGTTTCGGTGACCTGTTGTTATCAGTCAATTTTCTGTCGCGGATTAGGGTATGTCGCGCCGGCCCCTCCACAAAGCCTGAGCGATACCTCAATTAGCCTCACAGTGAAGAGGCTTAAAATGCTGCTACTGTTCCGAGCAGTGCACTAATCTTCCAATCTTCACTGGTGCCAATTCTGTTAACCCTGTAAATTAATGTGATATTAGTGTCTGATCGGTCATTGGTGCAAAAGGATGATCTGGGCAAACCAATCCTGGCGTGATAGCGAAGACAGCAGCAAGTGTCAAATTTTCGAAATCAAGTTTCCTTCAAAATTCGTCTAAGCTCTTTTGGATGGAATCACTGAAATAGCTAAAACAGCGAAGTTCATCTTAATTCTATAAAAACGAGACATAATGCAAAAGCCACAATTATGTAAGAAATGACGTAGTATTAGGCAGACAGCAGTAAATGACAATATTCCTCCAGAGAGTCAATGAAAACAGTGCTTTCAAGTAAAGAGCCGCGCCCTTCTGCACTGGAAAAAAAACACATTGGATCTAGAGTTCAGACTCATAAAAACATTGACAAGAAAAAATACTCTTGATTCAATCGGATTTTTGCTTAAATCAAGAACCATGCCTCTTAATTTGAGCGGATTTCCTTTTGATTTAAGCAAAACTTGGATTGAATCAAGAGTATTTTTTCTTGTCAATGTTTTCAAGAGTCTGGACTCTAGATCCAAGCGACTTTTTTTTCAGTGTGCGAATTTCTAACCTGAAAATGTATTTGTTGTGTGTCCAAAACGCAACCACAAAAGCATGCAGAAGTAGCACTTAAGGCTGTCTTGCCTAACAAGAACCTAGCATGAATGAAAAATACCTTTGTTATGTAACTGAAATTAAATCTGTTTATTTAAATCATCTTAACAATTTCTAGGAGTCTTTCGAATGATTAGTGGCAATTTGACTACGAACATAGGCTTCTTTCAATAAAATTTCCCGGTCAGAAGCTTCTGAGCCCGTTTCCTCAAAACTTCATTTTTGCACTTACTACTCTCTTCGCTATAACGGCAGGGTTGTATCACAACTTTTAAACTGAATTACTATGAATTTCATTTTTATTTTCAAATTTATATGTATGTCTTTTCCTTTCAGGGTATTTTCATTTTTTCATACATTATGATAAATAATGGGATTTTTAAGCGAGACAACCTTGCTTTAATAGACTGCAATTTATCGGAAAACGCTTAATTTTAAGAATGGAAATAAAACTGGAAAGACATCCTTGGAATTTCAGAATATTTCATCTGAAATAGCCCTTTTGGTACCATAAAAAGTGAGAATAAGGAAGACATTCGAAACGATGAAAACGTGAATTCATACAAATTATCTTAAAGACCTGAAAGAGCCTTAAAAACAGGGAAAAACAACCCAGTTCAACGACGACGATTCAGGTCACTAGAACGCACGCAAGTTTGATACGAATTGCAGGAGTAATTTCAAATTAGAGGGCGCACATCCCAATTGAGAAGACACCCCCGCCATAAAATGCGGTCTAAACTTTTTAGGGTGAAGAAATTGAAGAAAGTTTAAGAAGACCCTCCATAAATTCCATTTAGAGCCCTCCCTCACTTATTGGAGCCATTATATATTTTCCGGGAGGGGAAGATCGTACATTTCCTGTTGCAGCTATCCCTCTCGCTTTGTAGCTGTGACTTCGACGAAGATTGCCAGGTTATTCCAAAAATTACCGACGAGAGGAGTAAAAGTATCAAACTTCCGTGCTATATAAAAACGCCGTATGAACATTTGAGAGTTGCCAAATTTTCTTAGATAAAATGTTTATTTATGAGAGAAGCTATGAATATTTTTTCTTGAACTTTTCAGACACGTTAGATCAAATTACAAACAAAATTATATAAAAAATTGGCGGAAAATTATTTAAAAACTTTCCTGGAAATTAATAATTTGCCAAAAGAAATTTTTGCGGAAAAGAAACTGAAGGTTCTTACGGCGTTTATCCTTAGCACGGCAGCATATGTATAAAGATTCGCATTCCAATGAGCCGAGGAATGTGCTGTGATGGCGCATTCACTTTTCAGCGGGCTCATTTCTGAAACTGATAGACAAAGCGATAGACAAAGAAGACAAAGGGGAAATGAAGCTATCCTCAAAGTCGACGCGGGTGGTTTTTTTTTTGGACTGAGGGGTAAAATTATGGAGTAACTAGAGTTCCTTGAGGGTTCATCGTTAGTTAGTCTATTAATTACCTTCTTTGGGCATTGCAACTACCTACTTTTACAAGTAGGCTTGCTTCATTTCCCTCTTGTCTTCTCTGTCTATAGCGTTGTCTATCGATTTCAATAATCAAGCAACAGTTACGTAAAATGTACCTAAATAATAATGCATATAATTTTGACATAGACGGCTGAAGGACAAAACCAAGTATCTCCATTAGATTGTTTTAAAATTTCCACTCCTATTTTACGTTTTCGAAGCGATACAAGCCAACTTTAGAGCTTTAAATTAATTTATACGAAATATTCTGTTGATAGAGAGGAAAGATGAAAAAAGTTTTCAAAAAATCGCATGATTGGTTTTCAAAAGAAAAAATAAATTTTAACAGGATGTCTGCAACGTCGCTAAGTCAAACAAAGATACGTGGTTTCGAACGTGGGCCATCGATATGTTTTTTGAAGAGTCTATCAAATTATACTATTTTAACATTAATACAGTGAGTCACTAGACAAAGTCTAACCTGAAAAAAGTCACATAGATAGTCAAAGTGCAAAACTACGGACCTCCACTGCGATGTTTTAAAATTGTCGTTCCTATTATATATATTTTTTTAGGAAAAACAAGCCAGCTTCATATGCACAGAATATCCTGTTTACAGAAAAAAAAATACGGCAATACTTCAAAAATACGTCGGCTAGTTTTCCAAAGAAAAAATAAAGTATGGCATGAAGTCTGCAACATCGCAAACAAAGATACATGGTTTCGTTGTTTGGTCATTTAAATGATTTCTCCCCAAAATCTTACGTAGAAAACGTTACGTAGAAATATTATCTACTTGGAAAAAACTGGGAGAATAGACACTATCAGTTTGTAGTTTAGATTCGAGAGTGGTTAAAATATACCTGCATTTCAAAAGGACGGTATTCATTTTTAAATTCATGTCACCCGCTCGGTATACACCGGCCTAATCAACTCTGATTTTAACTCGATTGGAAAAAAGTGTCCGACAAAAATACCTCAGTCTTGGTTAAAATAAACCGATAAAAAAGCTTAAATTCACTGAAGCATCAATGAGAGGTTTTTTCCATTCGTTTAGGCCCATGCTTAATTCAATTTTTCAAATCGTTCCGCATCACCGTCATACGAGTACACGGCCAAATCAAATTTGCAGTAATTGAAAGAAAAACTAAATGGCGAAGTAAATCAACGGGGTTGCCCAGTTTCGAGCTCAAAATATGTAATTCACGTCAGCTTTTAGAATTCCTAGCGATTTTACCAAATTGGTAACAATGGCAGGTACATTCTTCCTGCGGTGAAAATGTCCATCCGTGTTGGTTATACACGGGGTAAATTTGTGAAATTCGCAAAGAAAAAAAATCCGGTTAGCTCAACATATAATGACAATGTGGATTCGAACAAGTTTCATTTTGCGACCACAGCTTCGAATATAACTGTAGTATTTAAAATATGTTCGATGGCGTTTAATGTAATTTTCGTTGAAAAAATTCACACCGACCTCACTGAAGACACGTATTAAATAACCCATAGTTTTTGGCCACTATTTTTGTATCTCAACCCCCCTTCAACCCATGAGATAGAAAAAAAACTCTTATCCGAACTATTGTTCGAATTGAGCGTAAACTGCATAAAATAATCATAATCATTTCCGATATGAAACCATTGGATATGATGACGTTTTCATTTTAATGAGGTAAAGCCATTGGAATCTATGATTTTTTTTTAGTCTGTCTTCGATTATTCATTTCGTTTTCGGTGCTTGTTTGATTTGCTTTTGTCACTCTTGCCGTCCACTTTGATCGTTACATCGAAATTGAGTATGAAAGTTTGTAAAATTCCATTTGGACTAGATTTTTTGGTACGGAAACAATACCTCTGCCTCATTCATAAAAGCGCGTATCTACATGGATAGCATATGCCACATATATTGTTTCTAAAATGAGCCAGAAAATAAATAGTGGTCCCTTTTCGCAAAATAAAAATCATTCATTTGCATTCATTTTTCAGCCAAATTTAGATTATCATCCGAAGCATTTAAGAATGACGTCATCACTATCATTAAGGCTTTTACTCCTTTTTTCAATTTAAAAAACGCATCACACTCAAACAAATTGAGGAGCATGTAAGCGCTTACGCAACCCACTAAAGGGTTTAATTGAAGTTTGCTCACATAGCTCCACTAATTTTGACCTTCCTCTTCTTCGTTCAGTTCCAAATTCTAAATCATCAAACGAAATCTATCAACGTATCACGGATGCTTATCATACTTCAAATGATATTGGTACAAAGCCTGGCAACACACAGATAAACAAGCGTGAGCCTTTTGCTTAGCTTACTCTCTCTTCACACAGTAATTCAGCTTCGTTAAGAGCCCGGTCGCTCAGTATAAGTTATTTCTGCAACTAACTGTTGAATCGAGATCGCCGCGAATTTTTAGTTTTGAAAAAAAAATGCTATTCTTGAAGTGGTGTTTAGAAATGCAAATTTTTGGTTCCATGTGGTATTTTCTTTTGTACAATAAATACTCAAAGGAGTTTTTCCATAGATTGTGCGAATACCTTGACATATAGAAATGAAATATTGCATTTTAATGGTGGTTTTAACTTTACCAATTACCATGTGCCAAGTAAGTAAACACTTCTCTTGAAAGCTCAAAACTACTTATTAACATTTGAATTCTTTGTCGTTTAGATAGCTCAAGAACATTTTATAACGAGAAATGCAAATAAGTACTACTTCTCAAAAATTTTGAATAGTTTTCTTGAAATGCTTCAAAGGAACTTACATTTTACGTCATTGTGTTGAATTCACGTTCCTTTTTTTTTTTTTTTTTTTTTTTTTTTTTTTTTTTGAATGAAGAAATAATTTATTTTGATTTTACAAAGAGGAACTATCCGAGACAGAGGATAGCCCAAAAGCCTGTTATACATGCTAAGTGAAGCCTAAAGTTTAATATTGAGCACATTACATTTGAAAAAGCCCCCCAGTTTAATATTGAGTACATTACATTTGAAAACACGTTCCTTATTAGACACACTATTGTGTGTATCGTACTTTTGTTTCAACGCAGAGAGATATTATGTGGATGTATTAAACCTGTAATGACACCTAATTTACTGATATACCTAAAATAATTGCTCTTAATAAAAATTACTGAATACGCTACTATAGCATTTTAACACTTAGGTAAAACTTCTGAAAAAATTGTGGAAAACTCCTAAAAAATATGTTCTTTTTTAAAATATTTAATTTATTTTATAGTAAATTAAACACAAAAAAACCGTTTTCTACACATTATTGTTTACAATATTTGCATGAGTTTTCGAAAAGTCCGCCCTTTCAACGGTCGCGTTTCGACAAGGGTGTGCACAAATTATTGTTCCTCTGTCGGAAGCGCGTATTGCTATTTTACTTGAGACCTGGAAAGCATGGACTCATGTAAAAACTGGACGTATTTCAATCAAAATGAACTATGTGCATTAAGACATGAACCCTGAGACCCATAAAAATATGTGCATAACGAGGCTCACGTCATAAACCACATAGTTCCGTTTGATAGAAATACGTCCAATTGAGATACACCCTTACTGCCGTGCCACGGAAAAACGCCGTATAAACATTCAAGAGTTGCCGAATTTCTCCTGATATATAAAACAGGTATTTGTAAGGAAATTAATGCTTGTTTCTCTATGAAATTTTCAGATATTTTAGGTTAAATTGCTGAAAGAATTTTCTGGAAAATATAAAGAAAAATGTTGACAATTTCCAGTAAATTCGGTTATTATTGAAGGAAATATGGCAACGTCTGAAGGCGTATACGGCCAGGTCGGCAAAATTTCATGAAAAATAAAATCTTGTTTCACGTGAAATATTTCATGAAATTTCAGAAATTTATGTGAAAAATATCTCGGTTCCTTTTCATGTTTCGCAAAATGTGAAAATTGTGACTTTCTTTTATTTTCGTGTTTCTGAGTGCGGGTTGCATACTCTACCTCCTGAAAAATATGAAATATTTCACAACCTCGTGAATTTTCATGAAATATTTCACTGAAATTTCCAAAATTTCATTTCTTTCTAACGTTTCCTGCCACCCTGTATGGTTCTTCCCCAGCACGGCAGCTTATACGATATACGTCGGAGGAGCGACAAAATGTGCTTAAAACCCTTTCTTGCTTTTTGTGCTGGTTACACGCTCGAATTTCCATCAATTTCCGATCAAATGGTGACTGGTGCGCACCACCTACCATCAAATTTCTGCGGCCTGCAAAAATTTGATGGTAGATGATGGAGCTGTGGGGCTCATCCTTCATCTGATTTCCACACAACCGTGCTTATTTCATGCTCATCTCAATCAACACGCTGTTTTAATTAATTTTATTACTCATCAATAATCTAGATAACTCTCGACCGCTATCCTGGTCATCATTTTGATCGGAATTTGACGGAAATTTGAACGTGTAACCAGGCCATTTCCTTTCACAGCTTTCTCAGGCACCGCCAAAACCACCATTTGATCCCAACCGAGACAGTTTCCCTGCCCTGCTACGCTCCAAGTCGTTCGTCGACAAAAGTGCGTTCGTGAACCTGTTCTTCGAGAGCATGGAATACAGCGAATACACGATGTACGTCACGGCGCCGCGAGGGTTCGGCAAAACGAGCATCATGAACATGTTGAAGACCTTTTGCCAAGTCCAAGTCGACTCTGATGGGACACCCCTGGATCGGAACTCCACCAGCAATAGGAAGCTCCTCTCCGACTACAAGCTCGCCATCATGAAAGACGAAAAGTTCTTGTTCAAGTACTTCGGTCTCTATCCGGTTGTGCATTTCCGCTTCGATAGGTTGGACGTCGGGAGAGGGTATTCGGATTTTATCAAGTCGTTCCAGGAAGTTCTCAGTGAAGCTTACCTTGAGCACAGCTACTTGGCTGACTCCTCGTGAGTATATTCATTTGCTTGTTGTAAATGTAGGATGGCCAGTTTCTTTTCCGTATAAAATAGAGAGAGATAATTGATAGAGACTAATTTATTGCATAAAGTTGCATGAAAGCAACAAATGGATTTTAGCTTTATTTCCATATTGGAGTATTCACTGGAAAAAAAACACACTGGATCTAGAGTGAAGACTCTTGAAAACATTGACAAGAAAAAGAACTCTTGATTCAATCAGATTTTAGCTTAAATCAAAAACCAAGCCTCTTAATTTGATTTCCTTTTGATTTAAGCTTAAATTTGATTGAATCAAGAGTCCTTTTTCTTGTCAATGTTTTCATGAGTCTTCGCTCTAGATCCAATGTGTTTTTTTTCCAGTGTTAAATTGAATCAAAGCATGAAATGATTTTTGAGCAGCATTATATGTCTGATCTCCTTAATTTAAAAAAAAAACTACAAAAATCGATTCCAACTGACTATTGTCGAAAAAATACTGTACAATGTAGATTTTCTCTCCAAAATTAACGATTAGCTCATGCAACAAAGGGCAAAGATAGATCCTCTTGTAAACTGTCAAATATCAATTTTTGTTTCTTACACTAAAAAGTAGCGTCCATCGTAACGATGGAACCATTCTCCTTACTGAACTGAGGGTATGGATTTGATCGACATGAATCGATCGAAAATAAAAGTGAACCGATCGATCTACTCCCGGAGTTGTCAATCGATTCACCGGATTGCAGATTGGTTCACGGTAGCTGCCTCTTTCTTGTGCGCATGTCAGAATTCTTAACTTAACTCTGATCTAAAACTTGTTGACCCAAAAATTTAACCTAAAACTTGTTGACCCAAAAATTTAACCTAAAACTTGTTGACCCAAAAATTTAACCTAAAACTTGAGAAGATTTATCTTGCGACTTTGAACGTCGTATCTCATTCAATTTTTAGAAACACGGCCTAAAGCTTTTATGGTCAAATTTGCGTCAACATTTCCAAATGCTTCAACTCTATACAATGGTACGAAAAACTCAAATTCAAACTTTGCGAAAATAAGCTCCCGGTCACATATGGATTAAATTTTTTAATAAAGAACCACTATCTCTAGCTCTTCTATAAAGGCACCTTTCTGCATAGGGAAACCAACGACACATATCGACGGTGCACGTATCTCGATTTGCGACGCCGTGGACTTCCTATCGTACTTCATTTCTTAAATGAAAAACAACTCCACGGCAATTCTTTAAAACTACCGGATTTTTCATCTCAGTGCCAAGAAAATGCTGCAGAAACCTCAAAAAGTGATGTCGATTTGTTCTCCCTTGAAAAAATAAAATAGAAGCGGGAATTTTCAAACACCACAAACGAGATGCGTGGATGCGGTTTTACGTCGTCGATATGCTGTTTCTAAAAAAAAGCCAGACAGTGGCTCCTTATTGCAAACTGTAATCTATATGTTGCAGGCGATTAGCAATCGCCGGCAATTTGCAAGCCGGTGGTGAATAAATATAGAAAACCATATAATTCAAAAATAAAAGAACAAGATTACAGTGCTGATTAATGATTATGTTGCCTATAACGTGAATAGACACTTTTCCATCCTCAAAAACATGGCAGAAATATGCACACTCAGCAGGGCCGGATTAAAGGGGTGGCCACTTGGGCCGTGGCCCATGGCGGCAAATTTTACAATTTTTTAAATGTAGGTATAAAAAAAATCGGATTTAGAATAAAAAATTACAAACGAGAAAAGGCTACAAAATCTCTCATTTCCTGAGAGCATAGTAATTTCTAATTTTGTCGTCTTTCAGTGGTAGCAAGAGACAGCACCTTTGATTAGTCGAGTTAAGAGAGAGACCAAACACACAATTTGGCCTGGAACGGCGCGACTTAAGGAGAAATGATGACGAGGACATGAGATGAAAAGGAGAAGCCCTCGGCGCGGCAATCGACATGTAACACATATTAGCGCCTACAAGACTGCACGAGTACTTCACGCATTGCATCAAACACAGTGCGGTTATTGTGGTCAGCGTGAAACGGATAGCGCCTACAAGAATGCATGAATACTTCACGCATTGCGCCAAACACGGTGCGGTCGGCGCGGCGGCGGAAGTTAAAATCATTAAACCAAATTTTGTGTTTGTTCTTTCATAATTTTTTCGTTCATTTCCTATGAATGGAAGGCCTTGTCCATTAGAGATAGGTTTACGAAACTTGACTTTCGCGCAAAGTTCCGTGAACTTTTGTTAGTAGTGTTGACAGAACTTTGCCAAAAAATGTGTCCAACACGAGTAAACGCGTCTTATGCACCTACCCCCGCTGGCACGTTCACTTGATGGTTTTTATTGATTTTTCAAAACGAATGAGAAGGGGGCGGCAAAATACAGGCGGCCCATGGGCGGCAAGTAGGAAAATCCGACCCAGACACTCAGGAGAGCGTGCAGTGAACTCGGTGACATTAGTTGGGTTGAGATCGGACAGGCAACTAAACTAACATCGTGGTAAAGCGTAGAGTATCACAAAAAATGAGGGCGCATTCAAGCCAAGCGCATACGTTAAAAAACTGTAACCCTTAAAAATTGCATTATGCCGATGCGTATAATTGCGATATATTGAAACAACATGTGAACCGCTTACAAATTGCCTACGATTGCTAATGGAGATGTTGCATGTATGAGGAATTTGCAATTTGACTGTTGATTCTTGTGTAAAAGTTCGCGAGAAACACGATAGTGCCACTGATTTTCTCTGAAATCAACTCTAAAGCTCAAAAAAAGCTCTCCAGTTGAGGCCAAAATTAAGGGGATATCCCACGCTATCCTGAGAGTCTACCTCTACATCAAGACAAACTCTCCATGCAAAGATAGAGAGCAAATACATTGACAGGACTACCACCTTATTTGGGGACTCTAAAACTGAAAACACGGCATCCCTGCTCATGTATTTGCTCCCTATCTATGCATGGAGAATTTGTCTTGATGTAGAGGTGGACTCTCAGGATAACGTGGGATATCTCCTCCATTTTGGCCTCAACTTGAGAGCTTTTTTTGAGCTTGGGAGTTGATTTCAGAGATAAACCAGTGGCACTATCGTTTTTTTTCGCAAACTTTTGCATAAGAATCAACAGTCAAATCGCAAATTCCTCACACATGTAACATCTCCATTGCCTTCGACATATATAAAAACCCTATTGATTTCGATTCCAGACGACTGGACGCCTATCAGAAATCCGACTACACCCGCGTCGCCGCGAAGAACGAATCCGGTTGGCTGACCCAGCGCGGGAAGGACCTGACCCACCTGCTCCACTCCCACCTGGACCGTCGCAGCATCGTCCTCGTCGACGACTTCGACGCCCCCCTCCGGCAGATGCTCGGCGACCGGCGTCTGGCCGCCGACGACGTCGAGAAGATCCACGACTTCCTCAAGGGCTTCGTCGTGAACCTGGTCAAGGTCAACTTCTTCCACCATAAGTCCCTCATCACGGCCTCGGCCCGGCTCATCCCGCCGGACGTCAACTCGCGCGTCACCGAGGCCAACAGCCTCCTCACCGTCAACTTCGCTGAGAACCCCAAGATCGCTGCGTGTTACGGGTTTACGGAGGGGGATGTGCTCGAGTTGGCCGGGAGATATGGGAAGGAAGCGGAGATGCCGCAGATCCGGGAATGGTACGTTACTAGCGGGTCAATCATTAAAATTGATAGACAAAGCAGTAGACAAAGAAGACATAAGGAGTATAGAGCGATCCTATTGGTTGAAATGGGTGTTTCCTGTAGACTAAGGGAGAAAATGATGGACTAACTATCGGGTCTCTAGTGGGTTGCCGTTAGTTAGTCTATTACCTACGTCCTTTGTCCATTGCAACCGCCCGCCTCCACCAATAGGATCACTCCATATCTCTTTTGTCTCCTTTCTCCATTGCTTTGTCGATCAATTTCAATAATCACCCCGCTGGAGTGCCGTTATCTCATATATGCCCAAAACTTTGTATTTTTAAATTGATTTTTTATTTACTTGTTGTTTTTGACGTTACGTAGACAAGGTAGACACGTGTTGAGGCACAACAAAAATAAGCTAGGCTTGCCTATATCCCAGACATGGATTATCCTGTGTCTAACAAATGATATTCCCTAATTTACACCAACACCAAAAGTCAAAAACTGCGATGGGTCGTTAACGACCCAATGGGCATATCTGCGATTCATTCAGAGAATTTTCTACCGTGGTAAGAAATAACGCCGTTCGAACATTCAAAAGCAGCCGAGAGTCCAAAAAATATATTTTTGACGAAATTTATACATATTTATCCTAGAAATTTTCACATATTTTAGATTGAACCGCAAGCAAGATTGTCTGAAACATTTTGAGGAGAAGATTTACAACTTCTCTTACTTAATTCTTATTTTATCAGTAGAAATTTGTCAACGCCTGAAGGTTCATACTGCATCTTTCCTTAGCACGGCAATAATGCTATGTCTGCGAGTTCGAAAATGTATCAGGCCTGCATTGATGTTTCTACAAATGAGCTGGGGTCCAATTGAATCAGTGAGTTCAAAAACACACCAACTCGGTAACTCAAATTGCTCAATTTTCATAAGAGACGGTCAATTTTTATATAAATCATTGAAGTTAGCGCATCTGTTCCAACTTGGATCTTTAAAATACCCTTAAGTACTAGTATTTCGGCACCAAAAATCTCTTTCCTGGACTAATTTCTTCATTTACTGATCGGTTTCGTGTGTGTCTTGATTCTTTTCATTTTTCCGAGTTGGTGTGTTTTCGTTCTCACTGATTCTATTAAGAAGCAACTTGGTGTATTCAAATTAATTTTTCTCATTACCAGTTTGACGGATTTGATTGAAATCAGCCTACCTGCATTTTGCGCTGCCGAATTTCCTCTGAAGCTATGTTTTTTTTTCTTCTTCTTTTTTTTGGATAGGGAACCAAACATCAAAAGACCTTGAAAATTTCTATTGATATTAGTTATATCATGAAGGATATCACCGTTTACTAGTACAATATAACCACTTTCCCTCTCCGTAGGTACGGTGGCTACCCGATCCAAGACTCCAACATGACGCTTTACAATATGATCTCGATCCTGAAGTACTTCGAAACCGGCGAACTCCAGACCCACTGGAAAGACGCCGGGCAGGTGCAGCAACTCCTGAGACCCTTCTTCGCGGAGGGCCTCCTGAAGACGGACATCGAAGGATCTCTGACGACGAACAACACGAAGATGAGAGTCGTCGATGGACCGTACAGCTTCAACTCTCGGAACATCAGGATCCTGAAGAACGCGTTGGAAAACCCCAACAAGGCTGAGAAGAATGTTTACGTCAAGAACCTCCTCCTCAAGTACCTGCTGGACCACGGGTACTTCCACGTGAAGGAGAAGGTGGTCTTCAAAGGATACATCGAGACCGTTATCCCGACGTACGAAGTCAGGAAAAGGCTCGTTCAGTATTTGGATGAGAATTCGGATCAAAAGAGCGCTGAGGAAAAACAGTGGTGGTTTATTTAATTGGCCTTTTTTCTTATTTTTTTTTGGGGGGGGGGAGGGGTGATTGCACGATGTGGTTTTAAAATTTTCAAGGAAACACCCAGATCTGTAGAAACATTTTGAGGTATGGGTTTTTTAATTGAATTTTTTTTTAAAATGGAAACACGGTGTTTAGTAGCTCTGTGAACCAAAGTTATTTTAATATACAATATTTGGATAAGAATTTGGCTCAAAAGAGCGCTGAAAAAAAGCGAAGGTGGGTTATTTAAACGGCGTTGGAGCATCAATTTTTTTTCTTTTTCAATCATTTTCCTATTATCCGAGAGTTTTGCTTGAAGGATCGTGGTGGGTCTTTTGAGGCTTTTAAAATACTTTATTTTAGATCCGATTCTTTGGTTTGTCTTATTTAATTTTTTGATCTTGTTATTCCACCAATAAACAGGTTTGAAGTTATTAATTTTATCTTTTCTGGAGAATGCTATGTCTGCACTTTCAGAAATGATTTTGTTGCATAATTCTGGTGTTAATAAATCAGCTTCCTGGTCGATTCTAACCTTCACCTCCCGATTAAAGGTTTTGTATTTCGTCGGATCTAAAAACCATCCGGCTGGCTTGGAGATGAAATTTGCCATTCCTTCGTTTTCCTTATAAGTGATCAGGATAGCTTTATGATCACTAAGGAATTCATCATCCATGATTTTTATCTGTAAATCCCTGTAGATATCTTCCGTTGCAAAGACAAGATCTATAACTGATTCACCCCGATGTCCAATAAACGTTGGAATGAAGTTATCAGGGTCATTCAAGCACTGAAGATTGTTACAAATCATCCAATCTTTGACGACTCTACCTCTATCATTAGTATCCAGATCGCCCCAGGAGATTGATCTACTATTAAAGTCACCGACTATAATAGTTTTCCTACTGGTTTCTTTCAAGATCTTTTCCATTCTGAGGAGTGACAGTTCAAGTTCTTGTTTGGAGTCTTTAAAGTTCAAATAGCAACAAATGGACTGCATTTTGCAATTTTGAACTTTAAATTCTGGCCCGGTTTAAAAACAACGTATGTGCTATTAGTTTCCCTATGCACATAAGTGTTTTTTGCAGATGAGCCAGCATGTATAGTTCCAAATTGCAAAATGCAGTCCAAATAACAGTAATGTCCTTCCAATGAAAATGGCAGAAATTACTATCCTTCCCCCACCTCTCCGGCGCTCCAATAAGGTTACGGTTAGTTTTGATAGCAACTTTGTTATCAAACGAAGTTAATTGTCTCTTAAACTTTTTTTGAGGTTCGGTTCTGTTATTAAAATTATGCCTGCGTTATTGATAGAGGCTAAGTTACTGATGATATCCATACTGTTGACTCTTTTCTTCGTGTTACTGAGAATAGCTCTAAATCCTAGGCCTCTAATCCGAGATAATCTGATTGTTCTTCAGGCTGTCAGTAGGAGGCGAGATGTAACCAAGTTTGTGAGGCGTGTCTTTTAAAGGAGCCTTGTAAGGCTCTAAATTTCCTGTTGATTTATTCTTGATAAAGAATTTAATCTCCTCCGTTGATTGAGCTGATAATGGGTTGTCCTCGTCTGATAATGAATCGTTGGATTTTTCAAAGTAATCTACAATGTTTTCTTTGCGTGTTTTCTTTTGACCCTGTATTGGTATTTTATGGTCGGATATGGATGATGTCAGAGTTCTTCAAAAAGATTTTGGTTCCAAGATGAAGATAGGGTCTCGTTTTCAATGTCACTCTCATCTATGATATTTGTAGGTAATATATTAGACAAACGGGTGTTAAAGTATGTTGCGTCCAGAGATTCTTGTGAGGAGACGTAATCTGGTTCATCAGCGTCTTCGTTGTCAATCGATAGTAGATTAAAAGAATTTTTTGTTTGAGTTCTTGGAGCATTAATAGGTATGCCGTTTTTTAACTGAATAAGGTCTTTGCTCATATGAAAACACCGTGTTTAATAATCTTAGATTTAATAAATTTTTGTCTTTAGTTTTTTTCATTAATCAACATTCTGGTATTGATTTAAAGTTGAAACTAGAGTCCCTTTATACCCAGAGTTACGACAACTCGATTATCAGCTGACTGGCAGCCGGCCTCGGCTGGCCATGGAGGCCGAGACGAGTGCACCCAAACGAACGATATTGAGGAATATGGATCAGGAATCCTGCGATGTCTGTCACACAAAAACAACAACATCAACAAATTGATCAATTAAAAAGAAAATGAGATTTGGTTTGTGAATAATTTCTTAATCTATTTTCATTTTGGACCGATGGCAATAACAATTTACTCTTGATAAACCACAATTAGGTAATATTTTCATTACTCTTGTTCACATTCAAGGTACCGCCATCTTGGTGCACTCGTTTCGGCCTGCATGAGCGAGAACCAATCAGAATTGGATTTTTTTTTAGGCCACTTTCAGCCCAACCCTGGCCCAACCAAAAGTGAGTTGTCTTAACTCTGGGTATAAAGGGACTCTAGTTGAAACAACTCGACTATTTTATTTGGGTGGGACAAAGAATACCGACGTAAGCCAAAATTCAATTTTTTTTTATTTTTTTTTGTAAAACGAATACAATTCTAAAGAGCGAGATACAAGTCCTTCTTATTCAACATAAACTTTCCTCATTCGAGCAAGTATCTAGCAAGAGATCAATTTTCATATCAAAATTACCTAATTGTTCCCAATGCGGAGCTGAGGCACCGAGGGTTTGTGCGATATTGTGTCTCAGTTATATTTACACCTTCATTTCACAATGATACTTTCTTGCACGCTCCAAGGCCCGTTAAGTCATGTCATAAAATGAGTCGAACTCATCGAGGGGACCCACTTTGATGACAGAGAGAGGGTCAATATTGTTGGATTTTTAACAATTACCCGATCGTTAAGTTTTGGCTCCTTCTTTGAAGGGGGGGAAAAAAACATCCGTTTCGTTCCCTTGATTTAAAATTGAAATTCCATTTTTTTTATACACGCTCTACGCTGAGCACATGTAACAACAAGTTCACGACTCAGCTTTTTGCTTTTTTCCGGTGGAGAATGGGATTGTAATTATTTCGAACGTCCCGGGTTATTTTTTTTACGTGATCTATTGTCTTTTACAGCAGCCTTTCCTCAGACTAAGTTGTTGTTTTACTTTATGTTTTTTAGCTGATTAAGTTGTTTATCATTCTAATCTTCATCTTCTTTAATTTTAGTTCTTCCAATGGTGAATTTCGACGAAAATATTTTATTGCTGCATCTGAGAATTTTCAGTGAGCTGCGTCCACAGTATATTTTTTTAATTGTTTAAGAAATGGAAAATCGTGGATATACGAATTTAAAAGTGAAAAAATCTCCCACCTTGTGACGTCATCATGCGGCATTTCCGAACATTTAAATACATTTATTTTGGCAGATTAAGTCTTTAGTTTAATCCCTTCAATAATTGGGCATTAATTGTGAGTTAAAAGGAACTACATCCATTTTGACCTGAGCCCTATCGTGCATGTGATCAAATGGATTTTAAGGATCATGTCAAAATTGATATAGTCCCTTTTGATGTGAATACGTCGAATTGTTCATTTTTTCGCCAAGGAAACTATCATGCTCAGTTTACTCAGTAGTTTTCTCTCGAATAAGGTGGATAAATGATACTGGGTCCACCTTATTTTGCGGGGAAAACAAAGCCAAGAAATTCCAAAAATCATAACTAAGTAGAGTCAAAAATAATTTTTTTAACTCTAATGAGTTCCAGTACAAAACTGAGGGGAGAGAGTGTTCAGCTCAGGCAGTTTGCATTGAAATATTAAGATGAAGGTTTTTTTCTCATTTCCTCTTAAACATAGGCAGATCTATACATTTCGAACATGGGGGTGGAGGGAGGGTCCGGGGGAGCTTCCTCCAGATAATTTTCGAAATTTTGAAGCATCCAACATGCAGTTTGCGTAAATCTCGTCACGGATAATTCCCAAATATAAGCGTCCTTCTTTCTTGTTTCTTCCCTTTCTCTTCTTTACACTGGAAAAAAAACACATTGAATCTAGAGCCCAGACTCTTAAAAACATCGACAAGAATAAATACTCTTGATTCCATCAGATTTAAGCTTAAATCAAGAACCTAGCCTCTTAATTTGAGCGGATTTCCTTTTGATTTAAGCTTAAATCTGATTGAATCAAGAGTATTATTTCTTGTCAATGTTTTCAAGAGTCTGGACTCTAGATCCAATGTGTTTTTTTTTTTTTTTCCAGTGTACTTTTTTTAGAGAAAATGTGAGGGAGGGTATACGCCCCCCACACCCCCTCGGATTCGTCTATGCTCTTAGAGATGAAATTCTCAAAATTTCTAACACCTGCGAATTCTCCCTCATTCGAAATTTCACGATTTCAAAGGTTGAAGCGCCTATTTCGGCAGCAGGGCCACAATCTCTTTCTCGACAGCAACGGAGGCACAGCGACGCAATGCCACAATGGCACTGACGAGAAAGTAGTGCCCCCCGCCCCCCCCCCCGACCCCGACCCCAACAGCGGTACCTTTCTCTCCCCGGTGATCGGTTGACAGCCGTGTGCCCGGGCTCGCCGCTCGGGAGAAGGGTGACAGAATCACCGTGAATTATTAACAAGATTTTCTGTTCTTCGTGAAATGTCAGCACTGACTTTAACAGTGCACCAATTATTACCCCCCAAACTGATAGCTACTTTAATTGACGTCTAAAATTACTTTATTCCCCGTTTCTCTCGCTCGGGCCCGAATATAAACCTACATCCGCTCCTTTTTGATTTCGACCCGCGGTTGCTTTCCCCGAATCCCCCCCCCCCCCNGTTCCTTTTGCGCTCCTGCTTTTCCTCTTTCTACTCCACTTTGGCCTTTGACACTCGGAGCTTTCGAATCGGACTCCGGAACTTCGGGAAGAGGAGATCATCGTTGTGCTCTCGACGTGTTTGTGTTTCGAGAAGCGCACGCTGCGTACAAAGGGATTTCTATAGGAATATTTTAGCCGGGTATACGGGGTGTCCTCTGCGGAAAATATCAATGTTACGAGCCCATATCGAGGGCAAAGGAATAATACACTGGAAAAAAACACACATGGGATCTAGAGTCCAGACTCTTGAAAACATTGTCAAGAAAAAATACTCTTGATTCAATCGGATTTTTGCTTATGAATCAAAACGAAATCCTTAAATTAAGAGGCTTGGTTCTTGATTTAAGCAAGATTCTGATTGAATCAAGAGTACTTTTTGCTGTCGATGTTTTAAGAGTCTGGACTCTAGATCTAATGAGTTTTTTTTCCAGTGTACTGCCTGATTGACAATAGAGAATTTGCACACAAAAATTTTATTGCTTTATCTGAGAGTGCTTCATGAGCTGAGTTCGCAGTATTTTTCATAGTTTTTTTTTTGACATGGGAAACTGGAGAAAAATAGATTGAAAAGTGAGGAAATGTGCCGCCATATGCCGTCATCTGGCGGCACTTTCCATTTAAACACATGTATTTTAGCAGATTAGGTTATTTTGTCATATTTTGTCCAATAATTGTTCAATTTAGAAACCAACGAAATCCTCGTGCTCAGTTTTCCTAGAAGTATCATTTTTAAGATGGAATTCGCAAAATTTAAGACATCTGCAAATTCTCTATTGGACGTATTTCTGCCAAACGGAACTATATGCATTATGACATGAGCCCTGTTATGCATATATTCTTATGGGTCTCAGGGCTCATGTCTTAATGCACATAGTTCCGTTTGGCAGAAATGCGTCCGATTTTGGCAAAATGAGTTAGCGATTTTGCCGCAATAAAATTACGATTCATGAAGGTTCCCGATTGCTTGTAATTTTCTCCATAATACATTTCTTAGTGAAGAATTTCTGATATTTTATTTCTCATATGGAAAAGATAATTGCTTTCCTGACGTGTAACCCACGTATGCAGCACATAACATTAATGTTGAGTCTGAAAAACTACGTGTCTCGTTGATTTTCTCCGAATCAAAAACTGCAGCCTGTCGAGTTTTCAAATTTTAAAAGCTTCGGTCGTGTTGGCGAAATTCTATTCGTCAATTTCAAGACAAAAAATCTAAGTACATAGGTACATTTATGTTGCCAGTTTTCCACTCACGAATCATTTTTTCTCAAGGAAAATGTTGAGTAATTGTATTTGAAAATTTGAAAACTTTTTCCTCTGATCACACCAAAAAGTTAGCGAAATTGCGGACGAAATTTACTCTAATATTCTTTAGAAAATGTTACCTTTTCCCCTGAATGGTCTCTGGATGGCCATCGTCTAAAGGGAAGGAAACAAACTTGGAAATCAGAAGAAAAGATGACATTTTCTTTAAAAAAAATTACTGATATGAATCCTGATATAAATGAAAAACCCAGCAAAATATTAATTTTACACTGCCATATTTTTTATAAAAAATTTTGAATTTTTTAATCCATTTTGCAACCTTGGAATTGAGTTATCTCTCCAGCCTGGAAAATGACGTGCTGAAGCTGTATAATTTTTCCCCCAAGAAATCGGTGTGAATTTTTTGCTGGCATGTAGGCTACTTCGCAGTACCGCCGCGCCGTGACTTTTTCACGACTCAAATGCAGAAACGCAAATTCAACGTAAGCGAATTTCTCCGGTAGCTTCCCACTCAACAACAAGCCCCCTCCGTATAATACATGCGTGACGGCTCGAATCTCTCAACGCAGGCTCTCCCCGCCCCGAAATATATTTCCACAAAATAAATAACTAATAAACAAAAGCTTAATTTTCGAGGGTGGAAACAACGACGCATCATCAACTTTGGCGTACGGTTTAATTGGTAGTTAGGCGGAGAGAGCCTCCTCCGGGGCCTCCGCCCCTCAAACCCCCCCCACCCCCACCCCGCCCTCCGCCGAAACCCTTTTTAACCTTTCCGACCTAACGAAAATTCGCTCTGAAAATGGAACATTTAACTAAAAACGAGTAATAAACTGCTTCGGATTGCGGGCGGGGGCGGGGAGGGGGGTGGCTGTGCTNGGGGGGGGGGGGGGGGGGGGGGGGGGGGGGGGGGGGGGGGGGGGGGGTAATGATAATCTACGCGCCAGCAACGAGGAGTTAACATCTTGTTGTGAAATATTCAAGTGCTATTATCATTCGGTGGAAAAGCCCATGCATCCCTCTCGGCGGCGGGAAGGGTTAGCCTCCGAGTTGATACTCTGATTATCATTGCCTTGTGCCCTCTGCCCTTGCCCTCTGATCTGTTATGAAGGGATTTAGGGACGCCGGCGTCGCTCCTCGTTGCGGCCCTTCAATTTTCTGCCCCCGGCAAAGCCGGCCACGTCACGTCGGTAAGTAGCTATCCGAGGATGCGTCCCTCCCCCTCCCCCCACCCCCTCCTCCACCGCGATCTCGATTCGATACGACTCGATACCGGTGTTGGAGGTGCTACGCGGGGCGCTCGAAGCCCTCTAATGCGCGGTTGACAAACCTGAGGGTGGTGCATGTTTGAGAAATAGGTTCCTTGGTCGTTGACCGAATGGATGAACACTGAAAAAAAAATCTCGGTGCATTTACTAAGAAAAAGGTAAAATTACCAAGAATTCAGGGATATATTTGATCCCAGTTTTTTCTTAGTAAGATTACCATTTATGGAATTGGTAATTTTACCGAGAAATCTCGGTACGATTATTGACTTTCTCGGTAATTTTACTGGACCCCGGTAAAAACGACGATGTTTTTTATCGACTGTGGTAGGATTACCGAGATAAAATGGCAAAGTTACCGGGAATTGATTATCAATAAAAGTGGTATTCTTACCTGAAAAAACAGTAAAAATACCGGGTTTTAGGCAAGCTTACCTGTCTGTCTTGGTGAAATTACCAATAATTGGTAAAAAAAAGTGAGTTGGTAAAAGTACCAACGGACCTTGGAAAAAACGCCGAGAATTTTTTTTCAGTGAGGGTGGTGCATGTTTGAGAAATAGGTTTTTTGGTCGTTCACCGAATGGATGAAAAGAGACTATAGCGGAAATCTGTAGGACTGGACAAACCTTAGTGTAAAGATTACGAGCAGGCTGATTGTTGAAATGGATAGACAAAGGGCTAGACAAGGAAGACTCTAGGAGTATGGAGCGAACTTATTGGTTAAAATGGATGGTTCTCATGGACTAAGGGAGCAAATTATGGACTAACCAAAGGGTCTCTCGTGGGTTGTCGTTAGTTAGTCTATTACTTATATCCTTTGTCCATTGCAACCACCCGCCTCCACCGATAGGATCCTTCCGTATCCTCTTTGTCTTCTTTGTCTATCGTTTTTCCTAACAATTCCAACAATCAGCCCGCTGGACGACCGCCTAAGAGATGGGCACAAGGCTGGCTTTCTTCTCCTGAGGGTGATTGAAAATTTTGTTGCTGGTTTTATTGATTTTTTATTGATTGTCCTTTGTATTCACCGATTTTTTGTTTTTATGATATTTATAATTTAATGTGCTCGGTCTTCTTCGCTTTGTCTTCTTTATCTATCGTTTTTTCTAACAATTCCAACAATCAGCCCGCTGGACGACCGCCTAAAAGTTGGGCACATAAAGCTGGCTCTCTTCTTCTGAGGATGATTGAAAATTTTGTTGCTGATTTATTGATTTTTTATTGATTGTCCTCTGTATTCACCGTCAACGATTTTTTGTTTTTATAATATTTTTAATTTAATGTGCTCGGTATTGGATGACCTGACAAACAAAAAAATGCACTAGTCGTCTGAAGAAGAAGAAGAAGAAGAAGAAGAAGAAGAAGAAGAAGAAGAAGAAGAAGATGATGATGATGATGATGAGGTTTCATAATTTGCAGCAGGATCATGCAAACTGTTGGTTAGGTTTTCCTCAAAAAGAAGAAGACTAATACAACATCGCGTTCTCAATTAGCATTTTCCGACCTTACCCTTCGATATATTCTTTGTTATGTGGATTGCAATAAGGAACCGCTATCCCTCGCTCTTTCGTAAAAGCGCCTTTCTACATAGGAAAACTAATGGCATATATGTTGTTTCTAAAATGCGCTAGAAATAGTGGTCCCTTACTGCAAAACGTGGTCCGATGGTAAAGCATTTTCCGACCTTACCCTTCGACATATTCTTTGTTATTTGGATTGTTATAAGGAACCACTATCTCTCGCTCTTTCGTAAAAGCGCCTTTCTACATAGGAAAACTAATGGCATATATGTTGTTTCTAAAATGCGCTAGAAATAGTGGTCCCTTACTGCAAAACGTGGTCCGATGGTAGAGCATTTTCCGACCTTACCCTTCGACATATTCTTTGTTATTTGGATTGTTATAAGGAACCACTATCTCTCGCTCTTTCGTAAAAGCGCCTTTCTTCAGAGGAAAACTAATGGCATATAAGTTGTTTCTAAAATGCGTCAGATATAGTGGTTCCTTTCGGCAAAACATGGTCCATTCATATAGTCACATCGAAACGATATATCGCGCTGAAGGCTAAATCGATCTTCACGCGACGAGACGGACCTGGAGCAGTTCGAGTCCCGAATGTTAATTGGATTTCCGCCGGAAATGGCGCATGCTTATCGGAAGAGATTATTCAACGGTCAACCGGAAAAGCCTCAACTTACGACGCTCATGTTCATATCGGTGAAATGGTTGAAGCTTGCTAAACCATGAGATATTTTAGCTCCCCTCCCCTCCCACCGCATCGGGTTTCAATGTTTTTATTGTTAGACTAAGTGTACACGCGTGCTGTCTTCAGTATCCTCTCTATTTTTAGCAGTGTGTTTGAAACTTTGAAAAAAAATCGAATTTCAATTCTTGGCGTTTGAATAAGTAAACCAAGATCAAAGCTCAGGATTTTGGATTTTAAAGGTGCACTGGGAAAAAAACACATTGGATCTAGAGTCCAAACTCTTAAAAATATCGACAAGAAAAAATTACTCTTGATCTAATCAGATTTAAGCTTAAATCAAGAACCAAGCCTCTTATTTTGAGCGGATTTCCTTTTTAAGCTTAAATCTGCTTGAATCAAGAGTCCTTTTTCTTTGTCAATGTTTTCAAGAGTCTGGACTCTAGATCCAATGTGTTTTTCCTCCAGTGTAAAGCTAAGAATATGAATACCGATGGTTAGATGCATATAGTGCAAGTCTTCATTACTAACGTTAGAATATCTCCAATAATATGTTCTCTTTTATCAAACATAAACTAACCAAAATATCTCCTGAAAATGCATTGGGAATACAGTTGAATAAACGAGGGAGATTCTCAAGAAATTTCCGCAAAAACCACAGCGGTCACTTTTTTGAAAGAAACAGATCGAAACTGAGGCAGGGACTTGCAAAGTTACAATAATCAAACAAGCTTTTTTGCAATAAAGGAAAGTTCAAAGGAACTGCACTGAAATGAACAGTTCACCAAACTAAAATTAGGAAAAAAGAGCTTGGAGTCGTTTATTGAAGCTAAAATGATTATTATTTCCTTGTGACAAAATTTTGAGGTAAAGGAAATATTTTGAATGTAAAAAAGGCACTGAACCTTATTTCTAACATTGCGTTTCATGGAGAAGTGCATCTTTAAATCTCTTCTTCTTGGTTCTATCTTGATGTGATTTGATTCCTTTCCGTTGAACTTGGTTCCAATAATAATTGCCACGCTGGGTGAAGACCTATGGATATTTTACGTTGAAATAAGTGATTGAATGAACCAAGGCGCTGTACATTTATAACTGACTTTATGTCCAAAGGATCCTTGATTTGAAAGTCATAATCATAGCTTTATTACATACGTCACTGTCACATCATAAAAACATAAAGTATAACAAACTTGGCAACACCATAAAAACATTATGGACATTTTATTTTAGTGATGTGACGTAATATGTAATGAAACACTGATGATGGCTGTCAAGTCGGGAAGTCCTTAACAGTAATTTATAAGTTATAAATTCACATTCCTTTGGTTCACTCAATTACTAATTACTCTATGACAATACTTAGTATCGATTCATTAAAGTTTATATTGAGTTAAATGCTGCCATGCTAAGAAAAAACGCCGTATGAACATTCGAGAGTTGCCAAATTTCCAGCGATTAAATGTTCATTTTTGCGGAAAGTTATGAATATTTTTCCTTTAAATTTTCAGAATCTTTAGTTAAAATTGTGAACTAAATTATCTGAAAAATTGGGCGGAAAATAGTCATAAATTTACCAGGAAATTCGCGTCTTTTGAAAGGAAATTTGGCAACACCTGAAGGTTTATACGGCGTTTTTCCTTACCATGGCAGAATGGGAAAATGTGTTGTTCCAGCAGCACGATCTGGCAATTTTGGTTCAAATACGCTCTTACAATCGGTCATTCTCAGTTATGCGCGAGGATTTGGATGAAAAAGGATGTTTCCCAATCATCCCGATCCTACCCTCAAATACGGGGTCGTTGTAAATATCTGCCTTCTTCGGACTCTTAATGCACAAAATGAGCATCCACATGCGATCCGAGAGGGTTACAGACCGGCGACTTAACTTGCGTGAAAGATCAGGACTGGCGGCAAAGGGTCGTGGTCCAAAAAAGAAGGAATCCCATTTGATGTTCGCGAAGCAGTCGCGAATTGGAGACTTAAAGGGCTTTGTTGGAATCGAGCCTTCAAATGCTTTGAAAATAACCTGTAAGATGCGATAGGAAAATTAGGAACAGGAAGAATGTGAAAGAATTAAACTAAAAACCTTCTTGTTTTAATACCTCTAAAAAAGAAGGCAGAGAATTGTACGATTCCTGTTTTTTTTAGATAATCATCGTATTATCTAACGTTACTCTATGAATTTCATGCAATTCGTTTAGTTTTAGTTTTAAACCATGTAGATAGATACAAGGAAATACTTGTAGTAGTTGCGTCATATTTAAAGAAAATGCCTTGAAAGAAAAGGAAAAAAAAATCAGGAGCATCCTTTAAATTGACCTTTTTTTGCATTTCAGAGCTACGATTTCTGGTTCATTTATAAACGTCTGCATAGGGAAATCAATGGGACATGCGCTTTTTTAAAAATTATCCAGGAAAAGTAGTTCCTAAAATTGCAGAATTTAGTCAAAATACTCTATGGTAACATATTGTAATCTGTGCCACGGGGTTTCTAAAATATTGTAGTCTCTGCCAACCAATCATGCTGATTGCTGATGGATGTTATCAGAAAACACGGAAAAAAAGAGGATGAGCTGATTTGTGAAGAGTACTGTCACGTGCTAAGGAAGAACGCCGTATGAGCCATTAAGCCTTGCCAAATTTCCTTCGACTAATCACAAACTTTCAGGAAAACTTGTGAAAATTTCTCTTCCGTTTTTAAGAGGGCTTTGCTTGTAATTTGATCTAAAAAGGCTAAGAATTTCCAGGAAAAATATTCATAACTTCCTTCAAAAATAAATATTTTCTGAGAAAATTTGGCAACATGCGAATGTTCATACGGCGTTTTTACTCAGTATGTCAGAACAGGATATGTAGCTCGGTGGAAGTACTATTAGTCGATGAAGCTTCATGTTAGAAATTCATTTTTTCATCCAAATTTCTCCGTTTGATAAGTTAAAATTGGAATGCATTCTGCAAAAAGGAACCAAAAGCATTCCACTGTCGCTAAGATTGTGCAACTTTCTTCACCCTGCAAATATAAACCGATCACCGATACACGTTTTATCTTAACTCTCGATAAACTATGAATTCAAGACGAAAATCACCTTTGTAAATCTGATTTGTTTCATCGTTTTAGTAATTTCATTGCAAAGCATGTATGTTGCACAATCCCGGCGACATAGAATTCTCTTGGTTCCTTTTTGCAAAATGCAATCTAATTGTTCTCTTATGAATTTACCATTCTAAAAAAAAATAGTAATAAGACATGTTTTTTATAGTGAAGGTTAATGACGAACCTCATAGCAACAGTCATACACGGTCCTCCATTTCCTACCGCGTTTTTCCTTATGAGGCACGCATTGAGGATTCTTCGGTTCCTGGCAATTTTTCGTTTCCTCTTTGGGTAGGCCTTTGAACTTCTCGAGGGTGAGCCCGCAAAGTCGATTGGCCTCCCGGATTTCAGCGAGTGTGGACTTTGAATGCAATCTTGAACACGGGTCGTTCTTTGCCGCCGCGTACAAATCCTCCCGGAGTTGGTGATATTCGTCCTTCACGTAACCGGTGTTTGGGTTCGAGATAGGTGGCGGGTCAGCATGATTCTGTGACAGGAAGAATTGTCGAAGTGATATTATAATCGGACGAATATGCGCTAAAAGGAACTAGAGACGAGTGGGAAAGAGGAGGGGGAAAACGCTGTATGAGCCTTCAGTTGTTGCCAAATTTCCGTTGGTAAATCACGAATTTTCGGGAGAATTCGTGAATATTTTTCTTCCAATTTTTCACGTAATTTTGTTCGCAATTTCACCTAAAGTTCTTGACAATTTCTCGGAAAAATATTCATAACTTTCCTCAAAAATAAACATTTTATCAAAGGACATTTGGCAACTGTCAAATGTTCATACGGCGTTTTACATTAGCACGGCAGTGCTGTAGTGAGCTGCATACAAAACAATGAAAAACAAGGGCGAGATTCCTTTCAGCAAATGACAAAAATGGGATTTGACTTCAAAAAGAACTAAGCTAATAAAATAGAGCAAAATATCCTATCTCATGAGCCGTGGGCATGTGACAAAAGCGTTGTAGATAGGGCTCATGAGTTAAAGCGCACAGCCGTCGAGCTCAACGTCACCGAATCTGAACTCATCAGCGGCATAGAGCAGAACATTGCTCGCGCCATCGCGCCTTCAATTTTGAAGATACAACGCGGACATCCATCAAGCACGAATAGTTGTATCTCTGCGCCGTCATCAACGCACGCCTTTTCCTTGGCTTTACTCCCATGTTGTACCGATTCTGTTTGTCCTGTTTATGGTGATGCTTCAAGAGCTATGTGAGCAACACAGCCGAAGGTAGGAGAGATGTATTCGGACCTTGTTTTTAACTTCCCCAGCAAATCGAAGCGATAAATCTTCATCAGCATAGAGCAGACCATTGCTCGCGCCATCGCACCTTCAATTTTGCAGATACAACGCGGACATCCATCAAGCACGAATAATTGTATCTCTGCGCCGTTATTATCGCACGCCTTTTCTCCAGCTTTATTCCCATGTTGTATTGGTTCCGTTTGTCGTGTTTGTGGTGATGCTTCAAGAGCTACGTCAGCAACATAGCCGAACGTAGGAGAGACGTATTATGCCATGCTAGGGAAGAACGCCGTAAGAATCTCTAGGTTTTGCCAAATTTCCTCTGATAAAATATGAATTTCTTGGGGAAATTGTAAATATTTTTCTTCAAATTTCGTAAAATATTTTGTTCGCTATTTATTCTAAAACATCTGGAAATTTGCAGGAAAAATATACAACAATTTCGTCAAAAATACATGTTTTATCCAGGGAAATTCGGCAACTCTCGAATGTTCATTCGGCGTTCTTCCGTAGCACGGCAGTACCTTGTTTTTAACTTCCCTGGCAAATCGAAGTGATAAATCATTAGCAGCATAGAGCGGAACATTGCGAGTTCATGCTTCGCACCGTCGCGCCTTCAATTTTGCAGACGCAACACAGACATCCATCAAGCACGAATAGTTGTATCTCTGCGCCGTCATCAACGCGCGTTGCATGAGACACAGTGTAAACATTATAAGATAGGCATGTACTCACCGTTTTATCAGGGCCAGAAACTGCATCCTCATTAGTTGTCAGGGTAAAGTCTGAAGAGATGAAGGGCATCATTTGCAAGCACAACAATATTTTGAACTCCACAACCCGCATTGCACTTCCTTTTAGTGTCCAGATTATCTCAGTCCATCTATGTGCATGTATCGGTAATTCACGGTAATATATTTACGCAGCTTTCAGTGGGGAGGAAAAAACACCGGGTTTACATTTTTCATAATTAAAAGAATAGAATAATAGCAAAAGTTCAATATCAGCTTTTAAGTCTAAGTTCAAGAAACGGTGACATCCATTGATCGGATTTGATTGTAGGAAAATTAGGGATACATTTTAGGGACAGAGATGCATCTCTGAATTGTATTTTGAAACAACTGCAAGGCCCGGTAGAATATCACTACTTTTTAAAAGCTTTCCCGTGAGGCTGGTGCCGACCTCGAGTCATTTTCATTAAAGTAGAGGGCAAAAAAAAATTTTTTTGACGTCAATGCTATCTGATATCCATATAGTCTGCAACTCATAAAAATCTATTTCAGCTAAATTTCCGCCTCCAAAATGTCACGCATAATGTAATACAGCGTGACGCAAGTTGTCAAATCTCATCATAAACAGTATCTTCGTTTCTTAACATCAAGAGTATTAAGCATGTTCGAGTTTCTGTTTCCGGTTCATTAATTTAAACAAATTTCATTGTTTGAATTAAATTTTGCAATAAGGAACCATTATTTTTGTCACATTTTAAAAGAAACGTATATGCCATCGGTTTCCCTATGCAGATGCGTGCTTTTATGGAAAAGCCAGAAAATGTGGTTCCTTGTTGCAAAATTTAATCCATTTGCTCCCATCATTTTTGTCGTAATAAGAACTATGCTGTGAAAATAAGCAATTATAAAGATTTCTAAAACTCGGAAAAAGGTTTCAACTTTTTTTATGCACAGGGTGGTTAAAATTACGTAACATTTTCTCCCTTGTAGCTTTTGAAAGACTGAGACAGATTCTTGAAATGTATTCCTTTGGTAAAATATACACTATTTTTAAAGCATTTTAAAACGTTTTAAAAAAAAGTAGCCTAAGAAAGGAAGATAGAGGGCACGGACTTTTTTTTACAGTGGTGGCGTAAGTATGGAGGTAACAAGGACAAGTATCCCCCTCCCATTCTAAAGTTTTCTTTGTCATTGTTGTTGTTTTTTTATATTCAAGTGTAAAAACATCGAGAATTGCGTTCTATGGGTATCCAATTTTCAAATTTTTTCCTGGAGAACCCCTTCGACTGGGTCTGGTTTCTTCAACATTTCTCCTGTTTAATGAGCCCTTAATTGAATCATGACTTGTTAATGACACAATTTTAACCAAGTAACGTAATTATCTCACCCAGAATTGAGACATGCAGTTATTTCCCATCTTTCTGATTCGAGCTACACGCAAAAATGACGTAGCTGCTTGATTAATCTATTCTAAGGACTGCTATTCTGCCGCGCTAAGGAAGAACGCCGTATGAACATTCGAAAGTTGCCAAATTTCCTTCGATAAAATATTTACTTTTTAGGCAAGTTATGAATATTTTTCCTTAAAATTTTAAGGAATTTTAGGTGAAATTGCGATCAAAATTATCTGAAAAATTAGAAGGAAAAAATCCACAAGTTTACCGGAAAATTTTTGTTTTATCAAAGGAAATTTGGCAACGCCTGAAGGTTCATACGGCGTTTTTCCTTGGCACGGCAATATTCTACTATTCTAAGGATCAAAATTGTGCATATTTGGATCGTGAAAAGGACTTCCGTTTTCACGACTACGCTGTGATTAAGCAGGAGCCTGGTGCGGTGTTGCCAGTTTTGGTCACAAATCCGCGAATCCTCAGTTACGCCGAGAATGATTAAGAGAGCGAAGTGGCAACGCCGCTCATCGCCGCTGAGAAAAATCTTTCGGCTCATCAAAATTTCACGAGCAGATTCAGTTAATGAGCCGCGCCTGATGAAAATTTCAGGCTCGACTCTCAAAAATGAAGTTCGGATTCATCTTTTTGATTTCGAGCCCCGCGCATGACACTTCGTCGCACAATGGATCTAGTCAATTGGGGAAGTTGGACAAAATTTGAAAACTTCGTAACATCGTTCATACAAAACTTCGAGGTCATAAAAGTGGTTCCATTGGTTTTCTCGTAAAATTTTTTGCCAGAAGCATCCCTCAAAATTTAAAATGTGACGAAACAAACGTGGAAATTTGCGGTTTTAGTAAAAAAAATTCATGTCCGAGATCTCTCATTGACTCGAGCCACCGTGCGTCGCGTCATCGCGTGAATTTGCAAGAGGGTGAGTGTGTATGTGCGCAAATACTTGGAAATGTGAGAAGGTGTTTTTTCACAAGTGAGAGCGTGTCCTCGCGAATTTCATTTCCATCAACTTGACGTAAGCTTGATCGCTTACTCGTTTGAGGGTTAGATGATTACACGTGGGCAATCTAGCCACCCAGATTTTCATATTTCGTCATAGTTTCCTCTGAGGGGCCGTTCATAAAATGCGTAACTCTAAATTTGCCCTCTCCTGATGTTTTTTTAGACTAATATATGAGAGACATATTCGAGCCTCGTTTGATAACTTTTCTGTGGAATATGGGCTACGACTCACCAGTCGCCGCAAGTTCACGCCTTCAATTTTGCAGCTGCAACACGGCCATCCATTACGTACGAAAAGTTGTATCTCTCGTCCTTTCCTTGGCTCTATTTCCAATTTATTTTTATTTTTTTTATTTTCTTATTTTTTTGGGTGTTTGTTCTGTTTGTCCTATTTGAATTAAAGCTTCAATGGCTACGTGAGCAACACTGTCGAGGGTAAGAGAACCGTAATCGCGCCTCGTTTTTGCAACATCTTCCCCAAATCTGAACGAAATTTCGTTGGTGACATGAAGCGGGGGATTACAAATGCGCGCCTCGCGCCATCGCGCCTTCAATTGGTCGGATACAACACGGACGTCCGTCAAGTACGAATAGTTGTATCTCTGCGCCGTCATCAACGCGCGTCTTCTCCTTTGCTCTGTTTCCGTGTTTGTGTTTGTTTCAGTTTGTCTGATTCGTGGTGGTGTATCGAAGACTACGTGTCTGACAACCCTGCCGGAGATATGTGAGACATGATCGCCAATGATCGGGCCGCCTTGGGAAACCACTGGCGTTCCATGAAACTATCTATTTCCAAAGTTACCTCGTTGAATTTAAACGTTAACTTAACTCGTTAAACTTTTTGTAAGGCCATGGTAAGGATCTCCTTTAATATTCCTTAAATACAGCGTCAAGAATATGAAGCGTCCTAAGGAAATTGGCAACTTTAGGAGCGACTATGACTTGGAAAAAAAGTTTTAGAGGTTTTCTCCTAAAAGTTTGGTGCTACCCCAATTTGTCTGAGTATATGGGCATTGCCAATTAATTGTGGTTGCATCGTAACATTTGGGTTTATGACCTAACTAACTGGGGTACTACCACAACTAATTGGGGTACTACCACCGTTAACTGCGGCACTATTACAATTAATGGGGGTACTACCACCATTAATTGGAAATGCCCATATCATCCATCAACCCATACGTTTTTGTTCGTGAGATACGACCCCATGAATAAAGACGTAACTCTTCTATGTGCTATATTAAAATTGAATCAGTGAGGACGAAAACACACCAACTCGAAAAATGAAAATATTCAAGACACACACATAATTCAAAAATATAATAATTTAAAAATTTTAAGATGATTATATTAATATACAATGGGCCTGTTGCAAACTTTTGCTAGAGCAGAATGAGGAGTTGTTTCCTATAGATAATGCCTCAAAAATCACGATGAGCGCATCGGCAAAGTCTGAAATGCACTTATAAATTCACAATCTGCGTAAGAAATTTGCGTTATTTTGAGCTTCCCGCTCCAAAAACGATACTACTGCACAGGTGAACATTTTGTTAGAGGAGTC
>NW_017550728.1:132896-152872 GCF_001854935.1 Bemisia tabaci | reverse complement strand
GAGTTCTGATTTTGGCTCATATATCCGTAACGGGTCCTCCAGAGCAATTTTCCACCTTGTACGATGGTTATTATTTCTTTATATCTATGTTTAAAATTTGAGGTGGGATAATGGCGGCTTCTCCAGAACACCGAGGTAGGCGATCTTTTGCACCAACGAACAGAAAACTGATGGCGAAAAATAACCAATCGGAACCTCCCAAAAAAAAAGAATTTGCCTTAAATCGGAACTTCGTGGTTCTGCGCAGATTTACCAGTCAGAAACGACATCTCAAGGTGGAAAAAAACTCGCTGAAAGCGAATTTTATAAATCAACACAACTTGACGTAGAGACATGATTGGCTAAAAAATACAACGGTTTTTGATACATCAGAAAATCAACCAAAAATCGAAGACTGGGCGAAACGCTCAAGGTCGCAGAGGCATAGGGAATCCCATAGCGATAGCAACGGAACGATTGTAATATCATGGGGAACTCCGTTCCCATGACAAAAATGCTCAGTTTTGATTGATTATCGTGTATAGTGTCATAATATGTATAATGTAAAAAACAGAATACCTACACGCTTTTCCTCATCGTTTTTAGTTTTTTATTTATTGTTTCGTTTTTTTTTTATTTCTTCATTTGAGCATAAAAATGTTTGCAAGAAACAAATTATCATGCCAAAAAAATCACAAAATGTTCTATTAGATAAGTTGTTTTCTTCTTCTTTGTTAAATCTTGTATCGTGAAAGTATCTTTATCAATTTTGAAATTTAGGAAATACTGCCTTTGACTTAGTAGAAGAACATGCTTTTATTTCTTAACAGAACATAGAAGGTACCTACTGAATATTCCTCTGTTTTAAGGCTAGATATTAATTCATGGCTATGAAATATGAACAAAACCTGCTATGTTTGCCGACTTTCTTACACTCTGCCGGCACAGATGGATTTTGGCAGTTGAACTGTAAATGTTCCGGTAACTGCACAAATTTTGAAAACATCTTCCTGCACCACCTGTTGCTACGTTGCCAAGCATTGTTTGATGAAAAGCTGTTCAATTTCATACAAGGATCTTTACCATCTGCCTTCAGCAGCGATTGTACTAGTGCATCCACATCTTTCGACAGACGAAACTGAAATAATTATAAACAGTAAATTGAAAAAAAACAAAATAAGACCAAAAATATAACAAATGAATAAAAATAATATGCAGAATAAAAAATGACAAAGTAGAAATTACAAAATGAAAAATCCAGCATGAAAAAAAGAAGGTGCAAATGAAAAAAATGAAACATGAAATAGTATTTAAATAAGAAAAATGAAATACCTTCCAAGTTTGAATGAGTCATCGGACAAGGTCTGATCCAGAAAAAAACGTCTCAAGTTCTATCTTTATAATCTCACGTAGAAAGCAAACTACACAGCGAGGAGCTTGGATTTCAACTCCTAGCCAGGATATTATCACCTATTTCTAACACCAATGGGTCAGTTGCGCTGGTCACAGAATATTGTTATGATGATTGATTCTAGTAGATCAGCTAAAAATAATAAGGTCCGTCCGAACAGCAACTTTCAACTTTTAATATTAATCGAGATATCGCGCTTTGAAAAATTCGGTTTATGTCGTAATCCACCGCGGTAGTGACATCCTTGGTTTCTTCCACCTTGCTTTTATCAGTCTAGAAGACAAACATTTACACTGGTTACTCAACATAAAACTCGGTTGAAAGCAAGATGGAAGAAACCAAGGGTGCTACTACCGCGGTCGACAAACCGAATGTTTCGAAGCTCGATATCTTGGTTAATATTGAACGTAGAAAGTTGCTTTTTGGTGGGATCTTATTATTTTTAGCTGATCTATAGGAATCACGCATCAAAAAACGATTCTGTGACCAGCTCAACTGACCTACCAGATGGAATAACCTTCATAAACATAACATCGAAAACGTCATAAACCCAATGTTTCAAAGCGCAATATCTTGCTTAATATTGAACGTAGAAAGTTGCTGTTTGGACGGATCTTATTATTTTTAGCTGATCCGTAGGAATCAAACATCGAAACACGATTCTGTTACCAGCGCAACTGACTCATTAAATGGAAGTTAGAATAAATAAATTATTTCATTTTACTCGTACTTTTGTCATGCATCATGTATTAATAAGAAACAACATTATCTTATTTAAGAGCTGATGCTGATTGCTTGACTACCAATATTGTGTGATACGTTTTCCCGGTGAAATTTCGAAGAGAAAACATGGTGCGTTTAGATCTGATAAAATTCATACCCCGTCTAGAGGCTAATAGTAAATTGGACGACATTTTGGAACAAGGAACCATTATTTCTGGTTCATCCATAAAACCACCTATTTGCATAGGGAATCTAATGACACAAGTGTTGTTTCTTAAAGAAGCAATAAATATTAGTTCCTTATTGAAAAATGTAGTCCAATTCTGAATTGGACTAAGAGAAGAGTCAAATCCGCACGAATGCACGGATGGTGGAAGAATAGAACGCAGCTGCATTATTTTTATAATTTTTTTTTGCATAGTAATTTATGGAATTGTAATTTTTCAACCAAAAATGTTAATTCTTAAATATTCGACTAACAGTATCAAGTTTACACAGTGAAGAGTATAATGAACAAAAAGAAGAGTAAAATTCTGACCAATTTTCCCAGAGAAATTGATCGTGCTGTACTTATTAAAACCAAGGCAATCATCACAAACGTATTTGGCCAAAAATTACTCATATCACTGAGAAAATAAACTGGGAGAGAGGCAGTACACACGAAATAAACGAAACATACACTTTGCAGCCACCAAACAATTACACTTCTTCAGCTAGAACCTAAAAGATTGTGAAGATTCAAGGAACTGTGGAAACGCTTCTCGTGATAGCCTGACCTTTGGGTGACTAATGCATCTGAGCAAACAATCAATAACAGTTTTTATCTTCTTACCTCCGTTATTAGAAGGAATCTGTGTAACACGCACCAACCAGTGACTTTTTTACCTACATTTTGACGACAGAGATCGAATAGGAGTTTTTCACCCAGGCAAACCTCGCTATTCAGAATTCGGCATCGATAGCATAGAGTAATGCAGCTCGACTTTGCGCAAAAAAAGGGTGAAAAAACCTCAGAGCTAGCACGTCAAACCGTGCATGACGCTTGAATGACTCATCGGCTCTGCAGATTCCACGAAAAATCTGGACGTCATGAGGATAAACCTAACAAAAGGGGATCTGCGGGTGAAGATATTTACCAATCATTAGTAATAGAGAAGAAGAGGTAGAATATAATGTATACAGTAATCATTAGTAATAGAGAAGAAGAGATAGAATAATATAGTTAATAATATTTAAGTGCTGTGCGTACTAATAAAAGCGTACTACGTTGTGAAGCTGCGCAGTCTGTGTCTTTGAGATGCAACACCTTAAATTTCAAGTTTTGAGGTACCGTAATTCATAATCGCTCCTTAAACAGAACCTTTCCTTAAAAAGGCCCCAAATGGTGATCAGAAGTTAAAAGGCGACTTTATAACCTAATTTTATGAAAAGACAATTTTCCCGAAACTAGAGTTAGATTAAAGCGTCTATCTTTAGAAGTAGATTTTCACAAGGGAATGAAAAGATTCGCCACTGTATGCTACTTCCAGAATTTTTACAAACTTAATTAATAAGACTATAATATTTGAAAAATCCCAAATGGTTTTCTTTCCTTGCACCTTGAGATTTTTTAGTTACAAATCATCCTGATACCTTGCAAGGATCTATTTCTAAGGTTATACTCTCAAATTTTTCTCCAAATGCGGCAAAATTGTCTTCTCCGTGAAGTTAAAGGCTTCTTCAACCTTCTCTTAATCACAATGCAAGTAATGTGGGACCTTCAAAATTAAATAAAAAAGTCACGGGTCGAATAATCCGTCGTTTAATATTCAACTATTGTTAAATGCGATAGAAAATGAACACATTCCATTAAAACGCCTGGATGCAACTATTCGGGCTCCATGGATGTCTGTGTTGCATGCGCTCGGAATTGAAGGCGTGTGAACCGTTTCGTTTTAAGGCCAGTAGGAAACGTAGCCGAAGGTTTACCACGATTTTGCGAGGAATCGATTAATTTGCCGTTTGAACCTATGGCAAAGGATCAATTATCGCAAAGAACACCTTAATAATCGATTCTCAATCACAGCTTTGAATGGGGAAATATAGATAGTCGATAATTCACCCTTAACCACTGAAAACAGTTGTTGAATAAGCGACCGAAGATCGTATTCAATACATCAAATGGGCATTCTATCGATGCGATATGTTAATATCGATTGGTTCAAAACAATAATAATAACCTCAAAAGACAATTGAGTAATTTGAGCGAACGAGTTTCCTGTGGTAGATTTTGGATTCTAATTGGTATAAAATGGCAAAGAAAAGTGAAGTTGTTAGGAGTTTTCTCATTTTCAACTTTTCTCACTTAAATCCTAAAATTTTTGTTTGAGGTTATGTTCTATTGTTTTAAACCAAACTATACATAGAACCGCTATCGAATACGATCTCATGTGAAGTCCAAATTGCGCGTCTCAGGATAGGTCACACTTTTTTCACTCACAATCATATCATCTCCAAAGAAAATCAACCCATCTGCCACTTCTGTAATTTATCACCTCTAACCATCAAACACGTACTTATGGACTCCTCTGCTCTTAGGTATCTCCAATCACAGATCTACTCCCCTACAATCAACAGAAATACAAACCCACTTACATGCGATGAACCCAATATTACTACCAAAATTCTGAAACTTCACCTCTCTTAATTTAAAAATCTAAATTTTCGTGTATACTCCCATTTTCAAAATTCTCTGTAAAAACGTTAATAGCCTGTGACGCTGAATGCCTCGAAATGTACTGACTAACTAACTAACTATTAATCGACGTGGGGTGTTTATGGAATTATTAAGCGCTCAGCCGATAGGCAGCGCTTTTTGATTTCGACTTGCCTCTGAGTAGGTACTAGTATACTAGTGCTAATGCGTTTAAATGGCGCACCAGCTCATCGATGTGTAGGCTTTTGGGGGGGGGTCCATTTTTAAAATAAATAAAGCTGTGAAAACTGTATTTTATGCTTTTAACGTAATGCGCAGGTACTTTCGATCGTTTGTCTATAAGAAAATTTCTTAGCGGTAGAGTAATTCTTATCGAAATTGATCGCAAATGAAGCCTAAAAAAAACGCGCCTGATTAGCTCAACGGTGAGCTCATTTTCGGGGAACAAAAATACGCGTTTACGGTTTCCTTGGTAACCTTTGTTTGCTATCAGCTGATGTTTTATTTCCATTTCCCAGCCAAGTCGACGGAGTTTATACGTCCTTTCTTCATTAAATACATTTACTAACCCCTGAGCGCTTTTCTAATACGACAGTATTAGAACTTTCCCGCTTGTTCCTTCTGCTTTTATTGTCGTTACCAAACCTAGAGACCGGTAATTCTGATTTTTTTTCTTTTTGTTCCGCCCACGATCATAAAATCCCCGAGCCCGGCAACCGTGCTAAGTGCATTCAACAATAAGCACTCGACGAAAAAATTCCAAACGCGAAACAGGAGCAAAAACATCCGGGGAAGGAGGAAAAATTCCCTCCCCCTCCCCCTCCCCTCCGGCCGGAGCGAGGGCGGGGGGGAGGGGGTGGGAAGCCCCCGTTTCGTTTGAGGGAGCACGGAGAGAACTCCAGCAAACCGGGAAATGGACGCGAAACGTATGTTTGCGTTTAATAATTCCGTCTGGAGGCTTTTGCATTGCTTTTTCTGCATTAGCGCGCAGCGGCCCCCCGCGCCCCGCTGCCGCGCCGCCGCGCCGAGCCCTGAGTGCCCATCTCTACGGGAGGGAAACTAATTTTAGAAGGAAGCCGCTGAAAATAAAATCCTGGAACACGAACACACGCTACCGCTACCGCCGCCCCCCCCCTCCCCCGGTATCCTGGTCCTGGATCTGGCCCGCTCCTGCTGTACCGGGCCAAGTGCCTCACTTAGCGCGGCTCTATTACCGCCCCCCTTTGTGCGGCCGGCGGCCTTCACTTATGAACTTCCAACTCGGCACATTCACCGCCGGGCCGCACAGGGTCCTCGCTTGTCACTCCACCGACCTTTGAGGATGCTTCTATTTTTCACCCTAAAAAAATAAAAATGAAAAAAAAAAATTTAAAAAAAAATTTAAAAAAAAACTCGCAGAGAACATGTGTCCATGCGCACATTTTTTTACTATAATTTGGTCAAAATTTTCAATTCTTAAAGCTTCCTTGCACGGAGCAAAAAACTTCGTGCGTGGGACCCAAAGTTTAGGTCATATGGATCTCTGAAGTTTTCGGATTGAGCATCCGAACACTTAAGGTCCAGCTGTTGAAGTTTGGATCACACATGTAAAACTTCAGTTCTTACATCAGAAGTACCTCGGTTCTCACATCTGAAGTGCTTCAGATGTAAGAACTGAAGTTTCAGATGTGTGATCCAAACCTCGACATCTAGACCTTAAGTGTTCAGATGCTCCATCTGAAAACTTCAGAGATCCATATGACCTAAACTTCGGGTCCCACGCACGAGGTTTTTTTCTCCGTGTGTGCGATAAATTTTAGTTTAAATATCACAACGGGCTGATTGTTGCAATTCGTTGACGAAACTCCCTTTACCTTTACCTTTTTTACCACCGACCTTTGTGGATGCTTCAATATTACAAAAAAAAATTTGTAGAAAACATGTGTCCATAAACACATTTTTCTTACTATAAAATTTGGTCAAAGTTTTCAGTTCTTAAAGCTTCCATGTGGTAAATTTTAGTTTATATATCACAGCGGGCTGATTGTTGAAATTCGTTGACGAAGCTCCCTTTACCTTTGCCTTTACCTTTTTTACCAACGACATTTGAGGATTCTTCAATTTTTCAAAAAAAAAACTTACAGAAAACATGTGTCCATACACAACTTTTTCTTACTATAAAATTTTGTCAATGTTTTCAATTCTCAAAGCCTCCGTGTGGCAAATTTTAGTTTAAATATCACAGCGGGCTGATTGTTGAAATTCGTTGACGAAGCTCCCTTTACTTTTAGCTTTTTTACCACCGACCTTTGAGGATGCTTCGATTTTTCAAAAAAAAAAAAAAAAAAACTTGCAGAAATAATGTGTCCATAGACACATTTTTCTTAGTATGAAATTTGGTCAAAGTTTTCAATCCTCAAAGCTTCCATGTAGTAAATTTTACTAAGAATATCACATCGGGCTGATTGTTGAAGTTCATTGACGATGCTATAGACAAAGAAGACAAAAGGGATATGAAGGCATCCTATTAGTGCAAAATATGGATGCAATGGACTTGTGACTCCACCAACCTTTGAGGATGCTTCGATTTTTCAAAAAAAAAACTTGTAGAAAACATGTGTCCATACACACATTTTTCATACTATAAAATTTGATCAAAGTTTTCAGTTCTTAAAGCTTCCATGTGGTAAATTTTAGTTTATATATCACAGCGGGCTGATTGTTGAAATTCGTTGAGGAAGCTGTTGCTCCTTCTGTTTCTTTTCTTATTGTAATTATTCTGTTTCTTCTTCTTCTTCTTCTTCTTCTTCTTCTTCTGGTCCTTCTTTTTCCTCTCTAACTGCCATTAGTCTACTTCTTCATCTTCTTTTTCAGAGTATTTCTTCCTTTGGTCGCACGGCCGTGCTCCGGACTCAACTGTGCGTCGACCTAGTTGGTAAAATTTAAGGGACCCACTCCAGGTGATCCCTTGGCAGGTTCCTGAAGAGAAACGAACGGTCCGGTCGCTCGTAAATTCCGCGGTTTAAGGGAATAACGCTGCCGAGAAACTCCCGACAGGATTGTGAGTCCGAGGTGGGCGCGAGCGGTTTAATTGTTGCTTTTTGATCCGCATCACTGGCCCGATTCTGCGGCCGTAAATCCAAGCAACGCCGTCTTCGGGGACCTCTTGCAGCCCTGCCTCTTCCCGGAAATTTTAGGCACGTTCCGAGAATTCTCGCTCACGCCGGTGCGCCTTTTAGCGTGAGGACTTTACTCGAAGGTTTTCAAATATTTAGTGGTCAATCGTTGGGAGATTTTAAATGTTTCAATTTTGGGAATTCCCGAATAACAAGCATGGACTCTGTAACTTCCTCGTTTTTATGCACTGTTCTGATATATTACACTGCCGCACATTGGATCGAGTCAATAGGAGAGATCGGATGAGATTTGGAAACTTTAAACGCTTATAACGCCGTTTATATAAAACTTTAAGGTCCCGGAAGTGGTTCCAATAGTTTCCTCGTGAAATTATCTTGCCGAAACACCCCTTTAAGTTCAAATTTGGCGAAATAAACATCAAAATTTGCAGTTTTAGCTAAATAGTTCATGTCCCACCTCTCTGATCGACTCGATCCACTGCGTACCGTCCAGAGTTATGATATCATAACTTAGATGCATGTTGTCAAATTTACTCTCAGAAATTCTTATCATGAAAAAAGTTATGAATATTTTACATTTAAATTTTCAGATACTATAGATCGAATTACGGATGATATTCTCCGAAAACTCGGAAGAAAAACACTTGAATATTCCCCCGAAAATTCGAGATTTTTCAAAAGGAAGTTTGGCAGCATCTTGGGGCTTGTAAGGCGTTTTCCTTCGGCGCAACCGAAAATAACACCGTTCTGAGGGAAAACCCCGTAAAAGCATTCGAATGTTGCCAAATTTACTTTCAGAAATTCTTATTTTTCAAAAAAGTATAATATTTTTCATTGAAATTTTCAGATACTTCAGATGAAATTATGAATAAAACTCTGAGGAAAAACACTTGAAGATTTCCCCAAAAAATCGTGATTTTTCCATTGGAAGTTTGGCAACATCTGTGGGCTTGCACGGCGTTTTCCCTTAGCGCGACCGAGGATGCTACCATGCTAAGGAAAAACGCCGTAAAAACATTCGAATGTCAAATTTACTCTTAGAAATTCTTATCATGAAAAAAGTTACGAATCAGATACCTTTAGATCAGATTACGGATGAAATTCTCTGAAAACTCGGAGGAAAAACTGTTAAAAATTCCCCCGAAAATTCATGATTATTCCAAAATAAGTTTGGCAGCATCTGGAGGTCCGTGCGGCGTTTTCCCTTAGCACGGTAGAACGGTGGCGCTTGACGGTTTGCGCGCGCGAGCGCGAAATAATCGCGAAAGTGTTTTCAGCTGTTCAAGTTGAAACAAAACAATTAGCGGCCCGGAGTGGGATACAAATAGAAAAAGCCCCGAATGGACTCGGCGGTCGGGAAGCGAATACGCGCGCACTTTATACCTTGCATCCATTATGCACTCGATTTTAAGCTTCGCGGGGTTGAATAGTTTTCAGACGAGGGGGGTGGGGATGTGGGGGCCAAAGGGGGTAGTGCGGGGCCGGGTAGATTCGCTCTTGATTTACCGCAGAACTGGGCCGTGCGATTGATTCTCAGCTGTGCTAAGGAAGAACGCCGTATGAGCCTTCAAACGTTGCCAAGTTTTCTCCGAAAAAAAACCGAATATACTGGGGAAATTGCGGATATTATTCCCTAAAATTTTCGGACGATTTTTTACGCGATTTAATCTAAAATATCTGAACATTTCAAGGAAAAATATACATGAATGCTGTCAAAAATGCACGTTTTATCAAGGGAAATTTGGCAACTCTCGAATGTTCATAAGGCGTTCTTCCTTAACACGGCAGTGTAGTAACAGAAACGACGTATCAGCCCTCTGACGTTGCCAAATTTCCCGTGACAATGGTTTGTGCAGAGTCCTTTGGAAATGTTAAGGAATTCGCCTCTCTCTGTGCAAAAAATTCACTGAAATGTGCCAAAACATCCGCACAATCGATTTAAGGTAAAAAATTAAATTGCCGATTAAATTGGGCAAAAAAAAATTGAAAAAGTGTGAAAAATTCGAAAATTTTTTGAACTTTTTAAGGAATTCGCTTCTCTCTAGGCAAAAAATTCTCTGAAATTTGCATAAACATCCGCTCAATCGATTTAAGGTAAAAAATTAAATTGCCGATTAAATTGGGCAGTAGCTCATGTGGCTTGATTCCTTTCTGCTTTACGCGGTCCAAATATTCACAAGCCTTCCTAAAAAGGATAATAACTGTTGCCCACTTAGAAGTTTCCATAAGGAAATGTTGAACTTTCCTCACTCTCAAAATGGTGTTGACAATTTGACTGAATTTTGCAATTAAGAACAATGTATCCGACCCATTTTAAAAACGACTAATATGTACCATGACCAGATATAATTTTGAAATCCAAAATGAGACGGCTGCATATTTTATTCCTCGTTGTGATGAGCCTAGTCGATTCTGGTTGGGTTCGGTTGGGTCATGCATCTAAACTAACTCCGCGGCAATGCGTAGAGTATCACTCAAATTGAAGGCGCGTTCGATTGAAAGCCGCGTTAATGGATTTTCACGGCGCGGCGCTCTGAATGAAAATGATCTCATGTTCTTGAAACTTTCTTCACTCTTAAAATAGTGTTGACAGCTAGACTGTATTTTGCAATTAAGAACAATGTGTCCGACCCATTTAAAAGACGACTTATCCCATGACCAGATACAATTTTGAAATCTAAAATGAGACGGCTGCATATTTTATTCCTCGTTGTGATGAGCCGAGTCGATTCTAGTTGGGTTCGGTTGGGTCATGCATCTAAACTAACTCCGCGGCAATGCGTAGAGTATCACTCAAATTGAAGGCGCGTTCGATTGAAAGCCGCGCAATTATGTGAGACTTTCTTGCAAAAATAAACATTTTGGGAAGAGAAATTAGGCAACGTCCGAAGGCTCTTACGGCGTTTTTCTTCAGCACGTCAGTCCTTGCTTTAATTTTGTGTTTCGGTCGCACTTTTTTCATCCTCTTTCTCGCTCTGTCAATGCGCTGTTTTATGTTTTAACAATGCGGCAAGTCTATTTGCAGAAAAGTTCCTCCTTTCTGAAGCGGCATTAAGAAGTTTTGCTCCGACGATTTAGCCACTGACAGCCACTTACAAGCACGTCCGGGAAATTCAAATTGCTCCTGATAATGTTGCTATAACCTTTCGTCCCAACTTGAGAATTTTGCAAAAAAGGCACCGAAGTTTCTGATTTCCTCCTATTGCCTTACCATCTTTCTCTCCTTTTCCCCTTCCTTCCCTCCTCTTTTTTCTTCATCTTCCCTCCTCCTCCTCCTTCTCCTCTCATTCTTCTTATTCTCCTTCTTTATCTTCTTTTCCTCCTGTATCTTCTAATTTTTCTGCTCCTTCTTCTTATATTTATTCTTCCTCTTCCTTTTCCTCTTCTCCTTTTCATCTTTTTCTGCTTTTTGTTCCAAATTTTCTTTTTCTGCTCCGTTATCTTCTTCTTCTACTCCTTTTTCTTATTCTCCTGCTGCTTCTTCTTCTTTTTTCTTTTTCTTCTGCTCCTTCCTATCCTTTTTCTGCTTATTATTATTTTTTATTCGCCTTCATCCTTCTCTCCTTCTCCTTTTTCTTCTTTTTTTCTTTGGCTGCGTCTTCTCATTCTTATTTTTATTATTCTCCTTCCTCCTCTCCTCCTCTTTCTTTCTCTTTTTTCTTGTTTATTCTTCTTCTTCTTTTGCTTCTTCTTCACGGAAAAAACAAGACTAGTGTTGAGCACTACTGGCCGTTTAGTGGGGAGTAGTTGGGGGCTGGCGTCTAAGCGCTGCACAGCTCAACACCGGAAGGCAGTACAGGTGAGCACTGAACATGAGTAGTGCTAATCAGATGCCGCGAGACGTAGTTGCGCTTAACAGGTGTAAATTCACCCATGATACGTCGGAGTCACCATAGCCTGGTGGTAACGCGCTGGTCTTCCACCGACGCGATCCGAATTCGATCCCAGGCGGAGGCGTTTCATATTTTACGCTCGCTCCAAAGTCACTTTAGGGCTTGACACTACTTCTTCCTTAGGGACCCAGCCTCGAGCTGTTTAGTGCCCAGCACTCCTCTGACTTGGTGGCTCCATTTGACCTAACCCTCGTTAGTGTCCAGCACTAACATGTAGGTCCCAACCCTAAGCTCGTTTTTTCCGTGTTCTTCTCCTTATTCTAATTTTCATCATTGTTCTTTTGACTCCTTCCTCTCTCAAAATATCCTATTTACCTGCTTTTTCTCCTTCTTCTTCTTTTGCTCCTTCTTTTCCTTTTCTTATAGTAATTTTTCTACTTCTTCTTCTTCTACTTCTTCTTTTTCTTCTTCTACCTCTTCTTGTTCTTCTTCTACTTCTTCTTTTTCTTTTTCTTTTTCTACCTCTTCTTCTTCTTCTTCTTCTTCTTCTTCTACTTATTCTTTTTCTTTTTCTTCTTCTACCTCTTCTTCTTCTTCTTCTACTTCTTCTTTTTCTTCTTCTACTTCTTCTTTTTCTTCTTCTACTTTCGTTACTTTCGCCTCTTCTTTTCTATCTTGGAATACACCGCAAACGAGCTACGCGTATACGCAGTTGCACCAACAATATGCATCGGAAGCATGCACCAGGAGCGCGCCAGTGCAGCGCAGTGAGGACCTCGGGAGGCGGGCAAGTTTATGAGAAAATGAAGCGGAAGTTAAGAGGATGAGCACACGGTTCAATCGATACATAATTGAGGGTTGAACAAATCCAGCCGACCTCCTCCCCCCAACCCCCCACCACCCCCTCCCAACTTGCGGCGTCGCGGTCTGATGTAATGAAATGATGAGTCGGAGGGAGGCAAAGCATGCAGGGCGCATCGAGAGCGGGGGGGAGGGGGTTACGATCGCTCGGAAATTTATTTCTTCATAGCCGATGTCCTTCCGAGCTTCGGCGTTTATGGTCATGTGTTTCTCTCCCCCCCCCCCCNTGAAAAAACTTTTTCTCAGCTCAGAAACAAATTCAACGGCTTGTTTTTTTTACATACGTTGATCAGTGGTGTGGCGTGCTTTTCGATGTATCGATTGATCTGCCACTTAAATCTATGTAAAATGATCGATATACACACTGAAAAAAAAGTGGAAGTGGGATTGACCATAATGGTATAGTAAAAAAAAATATGGTGATAAAAAGCCAAATAATGGTCGATTTAAGCATCTAGATGAAAGTGAGAATCATACTCGATATAAAAATTACCATACCCGGATTGTAAATATCAGTTAGGTGTGTCTGTCCATCGTTTAGGTATTTCTCACCATCAGCTGGGTATTTTTTACCATACGATGAGTTAAAAGTATGGAATAACATGGTAACACTTGCGTTTGATATCTGTAGGCATCTGTATGCGACTGGTCATGGTGTTGGTAGGTTAAATTTACCATACTGGTATAGTCAGCGTGGTGAGAGCTCCCGCTTGACTGCGCTGCGGTCTGTGGTCCGCCATTTTTCGTTTGTCTGTTTGTCAGTTATAAATTTATCACGTTGAGGGTCGGAGTCCGTGGCTGTGTTTTATTGATCCATATTAATCCATGTGAATCCACGCGTAATTTGCCCAAATTTGTGTTCGAATTGTCCCTAAAGCTACCGTCTTCTCTTCGAATCTATCTATATTGATCTGCCACATACATTTTCTGAGATTTTTTCGTTATTCGTATCGACCAATTTCTGGAGGTTAGGAGTTGCTACAATGAATCTGGCTTGCAAAGTGAAGGAATCCTGAAAATTTGAAAACCTTCGCAAAGTTGTTCTGCAATCCAGTGAATATCGGTTCTGTGTAAAGTCATTTCGAAAACATAAAAGTGCGGAAGTAATTTGAAAATAATCGACCAGAAGTGATTTTTGAATACTTCGTTCGTAGGTATATCTATATTCTTGTTAAAATTTTCGAAGCTCAACATACTCAGATGAAGAGACAAATGTGCGTGGGATTGATGTTTAACTGTAACTTTAAGCAAAATTTGGCAGCTTCTGCCCCACCGTGAACCGTGCGATTGGATTTTCATGTAGTGTCTTTTTGTGGGTATATTTTGAACTATCTATTTATTATATGCAATTAAATTTTCCGTGGATCTGATTTAGTCTGTAAATGATACCTTAACGCGAATAACAAGTATGGTTTTGGTATCATTTACTTGAAATCAGTGAAGCAATTATCTGCTATTTCTCGTTGAAACTGTCTTTAACTGCCATTGATTGTGTATGTAACGGAATTTCTAAAAGTAAGATGTAAGTAAAATATCCACGACTTTCATCAAAAGCATTTAATAATATAAGATGAGTGGATTTTAGAATCTACAAGGTTTGTCGCAGCATCTGGATGCTTGAAATTACCATACTAGTCAGTCGGGAACGCCACACTGGCACTGTGTCGCATAGTGTCAGCCGTATCGTGTTATTTACCATACCGGTATATTGGTAACTATGCTGCAGCTTCACTGTGTAAAAAATCAAGTAGACAGTATGGTAAATAACACCCAAACTCTGGTAAATCCCACCGATTATTTTTTTCAGTGCAGGGTATTTGCAACGAAAACATCAATAATGAACCACTAGACAAGGTACGAATTTAAGCATTCTGATACATGTTTTGTAACCAAAATTTCACGTGAAACACGATGCGCACAACGAAAATTACCGAAATCAACTCCTTACGAAGATATTGAATGATTTCTGATGCGTGAATTTAAACCACCCGCTCATTAAAAACTCAATGCTCTGCATGATTCACATCGCGCGCTGAACATTATCATGCAGGTCTCTGCGATATAAAAATCTGGCAACCTCAATTTTGACGCTTTGGCTCAGCTATGGCAAATAGCTTATAATTTGAAGAACACATGGTGGGAAATGAACAGTGCTCGATTGAGAGGCTTGCTGAAACTGTTGTATAGTGCGCGATTTGACTCACGTGGAACTTTGAGTTTCTTGTGAGCGGGCAGTTCAAAATCCGCGTAACCAATGTGAAATAAAAAGGTTACTATCTTCGTCAGGAGTTGGTTTCAGTAATTTTTGTTGCGCGAATCGTGAAATTCTGGCTAAGGAACGTGTATCAGAATGCTTGAATTCGTGCCTTGTCTAGTGGTCCATTGATTTTTTGCCATAGCTTCGAGTAGAGGAATATCGATAATCGACCATTTACGCTTTGCAACTGATGTTGATGTCAATTATATGTATGTTGGAATCAATCTACGTCAAATGAGATAAAAGTTATTTCCTTTTCATTGGTGTTCTCTCTAAAAGCTCACGAGTCGTATTCAGAGTCACCGCTGTAAGAATAAGACACACAGAACAAACGTAGCATGGAAATAGATCGAGGAAAAGGAAGCGTGTCGATGACGGCGCGGAGATACAACTATTCGTGCTTGATGGATGTCCGCGTTGCGTCCGCAAAATTGAAGGCGCGAGGAGAGAACTCGCAATCGCAATGCTCTGCCGTGCTAAGCAAGAATGCCGTATATCCATCAAGATTTCCCCGCGTGTGTTGGAACTGAACACTTTATAAAATAAAAACTATTTATCCACGCACGTCGAATTTTCAGTTGAAATTCTTGATAGTATTTGCAAACAAATTAAGTAAAAACATTGTCTTAAGGTACAAAAGTTTTTCTTCTATGATACATTGTTTCCAAAAAATTTAAAACGACGTTTTCGACGTTTTTGCGTTGCACGGTAGTGCTCATCTCTATGCTGTCGCTGAGGTGTCCCTCAGATTCGGGAGAAAGGTTAACACGAGGCCTTCCATTCTCATATCCTCGGTTGTATTGACACGAGATTTTTTCTATCCTTTTCCATGTGATGTCTCTTTCTTTTTTCAGAATGTATTTGTAGACCTGTGATTTGTCTTTTAATCGGTGTTTTCCCTCGTATTTTCATTTTTGACGCTTAGGTCTATTCGAGAACGACCGACTCCATTTAAGAGGCCAATGACCGTGGGGCCTCCTAAATTACCGCGGTTAATAAAAGCTATTGCTTAAAAAAACAAGAAAACAAAAAAAAAACCAGATAAATCGAGAAGGACCGAGCACGCGACAAAAACCGTCACTTCGCTGTCGCATATTGTCTCGTTTGAGCGGGGACGGCAGGAGGGAGGAGGGCTCGGCGGGACATCAAGATGTGGCGTTAATCGTCTTACAAGAGGGGTTGGCCTTAAAAAAACTTGTTTGTCTAGCAGATGAAAGCTATAACATGATTTTTGAGCGGTAAGCCGGTCTCTTTAGTCTTTCGCCAGGGATTCATCCATTTGCCGCATAATCGGATTTGGCTTTTATCATTTCTTGGATTGCAGCCGCGTTGCCACGTCTCAGGCCGAATCGCGGAGGATGCCGCAGAGTTGCCGAAAAGAGCAGTGCTGAGGAAGAACGCCGTATGAGCATCCGAGAGTTGCCAAATTTCCTTCGGTAAAATGTTAATTTATCAGGAACGTCATGAATATTTTTCCGTTAGATTTTCGGAATATTTAGCTGAAATTGCGAACAAAATTACCTGAAAAATTGGAGAGAAAATATTCATAAGTTTACCAGGAAATTCGTGTTATATCAAAGGAAATATGGCAACGCCTGAAGGTTCATACAGCGTTTTTCCTTAGAATGGCAGAGTAGTAGCAATCAGTGGCAGTGGCGTTCCTTGACTGATATTGGGCCGTTTGCAAACCTCAGCTAGAGCTAAAAGAGAAATGAGGTATAGTTCTTACAGAAAATGGCTCGAAAATCAGTATTAGTGCATCGGATAAGTCTCAAATACATTCCTAACTTCAGAATATGCGTAGGAAATATGCGCTTTTATAAGCATTCAAAAACAAAACTAAGGCACTGGTGAACATTTCGTGAGAAATGTCTTTCCATTCAACCCTTGCGCACTAAGATGCACTGGAAAGAAAAGAACACATTGGATCTAGAGTACAGACTCTTAAAAACATCGACAAGAAAAATACTCTTGATTCAATCGGATTTTCGCTTAAATCTGAATATTTTTCCTTCAATTTTTCAGAGAATTTTGTTTGCAATTTAATCTAAAATATCTGAAAATTTCAAAGCCGCAAGTATGCCAGACTTCCTTCAAAAATACGCGTTTCATTCGGGGAAATCTGGCAGTTCTCGAAGGTTCACGCGGCGTTCTATCTTAGCACGTCAGTGTTGGTGCATGGCATGTGCACTCAACGTACGAGCACTAGACAATTCATTTCTTGGAAACGAATCTTTTTCCGTGAAATTTATTCTTTCATGTTCTAGATTTCCTCATAAAAGACCGTCCACAAGTAAAGAGACCTTCGTCCGCAAAGAAAAAACTTTCAGGAGGGATTATTGTCAGATTGCGTGAAAAAATCAGGTTACTAACAAGTTGTAAGACGGAAAAGTCTTTCTAACACTTTTGAGTGACTGAAATTCAAACGCATTTTCAGGTTAGAAATCGACAGGAGAGGGCGGCACTCATTACTTGAAAGCACTGTTTTCATTGGCTCTCTGGAGGAATATTGTCACCGATTTCTGTCTTGCCTGAAATTACGTCATTTTTTGTTCGCTTACGGCTTTCTCATGTCTGTCTCTTTTTGATAAAATTAAGATAAATCTAGCTCTTTTAGTAATTTCAGTAATTTCATCTAAAAGAGTTTAGACGAACTTTGATGGAAACTCGATTTCAAAAATTTGACACTTTCTCTGCCGTGCTGGGAAAGAACGCCGTATGAACATTCGAGGGTTGCCAAATTCCCTTCAATAAAATGTTTATATTGCGGAACGTTATGAATATTTTTCCTCGGAATTCTCGGGAACTCCAGGTGAAATTGCGCAGAAAATTATCTGAAAAATTGGAAGGCGAATTTGCACGAGTTTACCAGGAAATTCATGTTTTATCAAAGGATATAACGCCTGAAGCTTCATACGGCGTTTTTCTTTAGAACGGCAGAATTGTAGCAATCAGTGGCAGTTACTCTACTGTGCTAAGGAAGAACGCCGTATAAACATTCGAGAGTTGCCAAATTTCCTTCGATAAAATGTTTATTTCTTAGAAAAGTTATGAATATTTTTCTTTTAAATTTTCAGAATCTTTAGGTAAAATTGCGAACTGAATAATCTGAAAAATTTGGAGGGAAATATTGATTAATGCACCAGGAAATTCGTGTTTTATCAAAGGAAATTTGGCAACGCCTGAAGGTTCATACGGCGTTCTTCCTTAGCACGGCAGTACTATACTCTTTTCGCTATTATGGCAGAATACTGCCGTGGTAAGGAAGAACGCCGTATGAACCTTCAGGCGTTGCCAAATTTCCTTTGATAAAACTCGAATTTCCTGGTAAACTTGTGAATATTTTTCTTCTAATTTTTCTTCCAATTTTGTTCGTATTTTGGTCTAAAGTTCCTGAAAATATCAAGGAAAAACATTCATAATTTTCCTAAAAAGTGAACATTTTATCAAAGGAAACTTGGCAACTCTCGAATGTTCACACGGTGTTCTTCCTTAGCACGGCAGTACTGCTCTTTTCGCTATTACGGCAGAACAACCCAGGCGCTTGATTGGCTCCGAGTGACGTCAAAGCACCCCGTGACGTCAGAGTATCCTAAGCCGCGACGACAGCGGGCGAGACCCCGGCCCCGGCGGCGCGACGGAAGAGGCTACCATTTTGTAGGTTCGCTCGCTCCGGTTACCAGGGGCAACAGCGACGGGGCGCGGGGGAGGGGCGAGGGTGGGGGCGGGTCTTCAATATTTAATGAGCCTCCACAATGGCGACAAATCGCTCCTGCACCCTGCACCCTGCATCCGCGCGGACCAAGGCGCTGCGCCCGCCTCCACCGCAACCCGCACCACACATGCCGCGCTGCGTTCGCGGGAAATTTAAATGCTCGATTTACGGGCACGCCGATGCGTGGCATTGGTTGCGGGGGCTGCCTCCGTATAACGCTATGCGGCCCGACCCATGTAGAATTTGTCCAAAAAATCGCGATATTTTACGATTGAGTTGCGATTTTTTATGATTATTTGGTGATAATCTCGCTACGATCATCAACATCCAAATGATCATCCTCAATCTTGTCGTAATAGATCGCATTCAATACATCAAACGGGTGAGATCGTATCGATATCGATTTGTTCAAAACATAAACATTGCCTCAAGAGTCAATTAAGTAATCTGACAGAACGGGTTTTTTGTGATAAATTTTTGATTTGCATGAGTACTAATCGGCCAAGAGTAGTGAAATTGCAACGAAATTTCTCATTATCAGCTCATTTTCTGCCAAAAATCTTAAAATTTTAGTTTGAGATTATGTTCTATTGTTTTGAACCAAACGATGCATCGAACCACTACCGAATACGATCCATTTTATCCGTATAAAATCGCGTCCAACAAAATCGAAATTTCATCTCACTTTATCGTGATGAACCGCTGTCGAAAACATCGCGATTTTATTGCAAATTTACGCGATGAAATTGTACTTCATCGCAATTTTTCATCCGATAATATGACAGTAAATTGATTTTTATTAAACCCTGATACATTTTCCGATTAAATCGCTATTAATCGCGATCACTGCTACGTTGGGGACCCGCGGCAAGTACTTAGAGTCTCCATGCACGAAGATTAAAGTTCGATTCCAAAGACTGAACTTCAGTCTACCTGGAACGTAATACGGCGAAAATCGATGGCAAAACTGTAGAAATGCGTATCTCGTTTTGCAGCGTTGCAAATTTCCTATCATAATTAATTTTCCACGTGGAAAACTATTGAACGTCGTTTTTTCAAAATTTCAGTGATTTTCCCTCTCTACTTGACGAATATCCTGTGAAAACTTCCAGCCATGATGTTGGTTCGATTTCTTTTTAGAAAATAAAATAGGAGGAGAGGTTTGGTAACACCGCAACCAAGATACGCAGTTTTGCAGTTTCACCGTCAAAATGCGTTTCGCGCATTTGAGAGGTTTCAAAATCTCGGTACCCATTTTATTTCATCATAACCTTTGCCCATACCTAATTTTCAAGTCGTATTTTCAATGTTATGATGTTACGATAACGATGTATCATTATTTCTATTTTTTTTTCAAAAACAGTCGAGTTCCCCCCCCCCCCCCCC
>NW_017550728.1:111568-132757 GCF_001854935.1 Bemisia tabaci | reverse complement strand
GTATTTTTACTGTTTTTTTCAGGTAAGAATACCACTTTTATTGGTAATCAATTCCCGGTAACTTTGCCATTTTATCTCGGTAATTTTACCACGGTCGATAAATAATATTGGCGTTTTTACCAAGGTCCAGTAAAATTACCGAGAAAGTTCAATAATTTTACCGGGATTTCTCGGTAAAATTACCAATTACATAAATAGTAATTTTACCCAAAAAAACTGGGATCATATAGAACCCTGAATTCTTGGTAATTTTACCCTTTTCTTAGTAAATACACCGAGATTTTTTTTTCAGTGTATGATGTTACGATAACAATGTATCATCACTTCTATTTTTTTTTTTCAAATACAGTCAAGTTTCCCCCCATTCCTACTCTCTAAAGGAGATTGTGTCTCAGTCCTCCTCATAAAAAGCCCCCACTGTTATTGAAAGAAGTCTCGTCCAAACCGCATTTCGATATCTACGACCGTTCTCGAGATATTAGGATGTTCCGTATCAATACTTTGTCGCCGCCTTGGGTTTGGATCCACTGAAAAAAAATTCTCGGCGTTTTTACCAAGGTCCGTTGGTACCTTTACCATCTAACTTTTTTTACCAATTATTGGTAATTTTACCAAGACAGACTGGTAAGTTTACCTAAAAACCGGTATTTTTACTGTTTCTTCCAGGTAAGAATACCACTTTTATTGGTAATCAATTCCCGGTAACTTTGCCATTTTATCTCGGTAATTCTACCACTGTCGATAAAAAATATTGGCGTTTTTACCGAGGTCCAGTAAAATTACCGAGAAAGTTCAATAATTTTAATGAGATCTCTCCGTAAAATTACCAATCCCATAAATGGTAATTTTACCAAGAAAAAACTGGGATCAAATAGAACCCTGAATTCTTGGTAATTTTACCCTTTTCTTAGTAAATACACCGAGATTTTTTTTTCAGTGGATCTGTTTAAAGGGTGACGAAAGTGAGGATGCTGTTTTCTTAGTAAATACACCGAGATTTTTTTTCAGTGGATCTGTTTAAAGGGTGACGAGAGTGAGGATGCTGTTTTCTTAGTAAATACACCGAGATTTTTTTTTCAGTGGATCTGTTTAAAGGGTGACGAGAGTGAGGATGCTGTTTTCTTAGTAAATACACCGAGATTTTTTCATCAGTGGATCTGTTTAAAGGGTGACGAGAGTGAGAATGCTGCGTAGGACAGCTTTTTGGCTTTCGGACAGGAAACGATGTAATTGGACTTGTGACGAGATGAAAGGCCTCCGAGAACGAGTTACCTTGAGAAAGGTCAGCGTGAAAGTCTCGGAAAGGTCGGTGCTAAGTGACGTTGACAGATTCCATCACGACATACCCTTTAGATCACAGCACATCTTGATTGGTGCACAGAGGGCGAAATTGCCAATTCGCTGTTAAAAGAAAGGGGCCTCAGCGCATTTTTGCTTGCAGAAAATTCAAGCGCTAACTTTCCACACAACGAACAAGCCCGCAACTCACCAACTGTAACTTCTTTCTGCTCCTTTTGACCCGTTTTTCTCTTCCTTTTTTCTTCCTTTTTTCCTCTCCCTTTTTCCCTCTCCCTTTTTCCCTCTCCCTTTTTCCCTCTCCCTTTTTTCTTCTACCTTTTTTCTTCTCCCTTTTTTCTTCTTCCTTTTTTCTTCTTCCTTTGTTCCTCTTCCTTTGTTCTTCTTCCTTTTTTCTTTTTCTTCCTTGTTACTTCTTCTTTCTTATTTCTTCTTCTTCCTTTATTCTCCTTTCTCGTTTGCTCTCTCTTCCTTCGTTCTCCAAAACGGTTCGGCTAAAACTTCACCCTTCCTCAGTTGGATAAAACAGTATAAAATTGTAAAAATCTAAAAACGTAGTACCTACTTGGCTGTACCTTTCGAAACGAGAACAATGTTGTTATGTTATACACTGTTGTAAATTACACACTATGTATCTCATAGTCCAGACTCTTGAAAACATTGACAAGAAAAAATACTCTTGATTCAATCGGATTTTAGCTTGAATCAAAACGAAATCCGCTTAAATTAAGAGGCTTGGTTCTTGATTTAAGCTAGATTCTGATTGAATCAAGAGTACTGTTTCTTGTCGATGTTTTTAAGAGTCTGGACTCTAGATCCAATGTGTTTTTTCCAGTGTACTAGATCCAATGTGTTTTTTTTCCAGTGTACATGTTACATCGGGAGGTCCCAACGGCAGGAAAGGGCGCATCTGGTAACCAGGAGCGTCCAACAGGGACTTGAAATCAGAGGCAGGCCCACAGCCTGGCAAAAAGTACCACTTTTCCAGTCACATCCAGGTTCGCCTTTTTAATTAGTTAGTCCGCCCGACTGTTCGCCTTTTAGAGCATCCTCACTAATCCTCCCATCCCGAATGAAAATTAATCCACGAAACGCTGGGGCATTTAAAAAAAAAAAAAAAAAAACCTCCACGAGAACCGGCGGAAAGTTAGACAAATTCGCGTGAATATTTGATGAGCCGCGCGAACTCTTGTTGCAAATCGTAATGAGCGCCGGGTATCCAAACAAGATGTTTCAAAATCGCATCAAATCATAACGGAAGGAGGAAGGGTTGGAAAAGGGCGGAGAGTGCCAGGGGTAGGGGGTGGGGGAATCAATTAGTCAAGGAAACACGATACAGATCATTCCAATAAAAACAAATCGATTAGCGGGCCGAAAGCAACCAGCCCAGGGGTGCGGGCCGGGCAGGGGAGCTACTTTTTGTTTATAATAACAATTATTCGCATCTGTAAAAGTTGATATTGTTACGGCGGAGTAGGTCGTCGGCGTCCCGAGGGAGGCCCGGGGTTCAGGCGCGCGAGCCCTCAGGGATGTGTTCCTTCGCCGGGCGCCGCGTGAGGTTGCCAGATTGAGCCTCTAAAATCCCTAGTTGCGACTCTCCGACTTATTTCGTTGTGTTCTCTAACCGAAAGGGAAAATTCTCTCTCATATCAATGCATGTCAAAATTGCGAAGTAGATCGTATTCGATAGTGGTTCGATGTATCGTTTGGTTCAAAATAATACTGCCGTGCTAAGGAAGAACGCCGTATGAACATTCGAGAGTTGCCAAATTGTCTCGGATAAAAAATGTTTCTTTGAAAACGATTATGCGTGATTTTTCTTGAAATTTTAAGACATTTTATACGAAATTGCGAACAAAATTGTCTGAAAAATTGAAGCAAAAAATTCGATAGTTTCTCAGTAAATTAATGTTTTATTGAAGGAAATATGGCAACGTCTGAAGATTCATACGGCGTTCTTCCTTAGCACGGCAGAATAGAACATTACCTCAAACAAAAATTTAACGATTTAATCTGGAAAATCTGAAGATCATATGCCTAACAATTTCACTTTTCATTGTCATGATACTCGAAAGAATGAAAATCGATCACATAAAAGACCCTTTACCTCTAAATTGACTTTTGAGGCTATGTTTACATGTTAAACCAATCGATATCGATACAATCGCACCTGTTTGATGTTGCGATGTCGAAAAGTTCCAGTCATATTTTGTATTTTATTCCAAAAACAAGTCGGCAATTTTCTTAAAAAGTGACATGACTTTTCTTCTTTGTTTCTGTATAAATATTTCAAGCTATATATTTGGCTTGTGAAGCGCTCGGCCGATAGGCAGGCAGGCTTTTTTGTTTTCGTTTTGCCACTGTTGGGCAGCATCTCGTTAGATTACCGAATTAAGAAGTGCAGGAAAAAATGATGTCTAACTTCATTAGCTTCCGATCCTTGATAGAACTCCCAAACTTGGGTCACGAGGCGTGATACAACTATTCGAACTTCTCGGTAGCTCAAATTGCCCAACCGACTATTTGAGGGCGAAATGGATGCCACGTCCACGTTTCCATGACTCTGTTCCAGTTTTCTTCAATTCCTATCTAGTAGCGCGCTCAAGCAATTGAATGGCTCATCAACTCAATAAAACATGACCGAAGAGATAGATCGTATTCGATACATCAAACGGGTGAGATTGTATCGATATCGATTGGTTCAAACCACTAACATAGCCTCAAAAGTCAATTGAGTAATATGACGGAACGGGTTTTTTTTTTCTTCTTCTTCTTTTTTTTTCTGTGATAGATTATCGATTCGTATGAATACTAATTGGCCAAGAGTAGTGAAATTGCTACGAAATTTCTCATTTTCAGCTTTTCTAACAGATATCTTAAAATTTTGGTTTGAGGTTATGATCTATTATTTTGAACCAAACGATACATCGAACCACCATCAAATACGATCCATTCTCAGAATTTTCTTTTTACGAGCTAATAATACCCCCAACAACGTACTAAATATAAATTAGTGGATGAAATGAATAACATTCCCAAAATTGTCTTTGCTGAGAAGTTTATAGTTATTTTATTATTATGTCTGAAAGTCCAGGTATTGAGTTCTTTTCATCCGAATTTTTTGCCACTGGTGATAACTTTTTTCTGAACCTGTTAAAATTCGCCTCCATATGACACAGCTGTTGAGTTAGCGTCACCATAGATGCCACCATTGAGCCACGTCTTTTTCTTTCAATCCTGTCCTGTCTAACTGCTGAGCGCTTCTCTAATGCCTACGTTGTAGAGCTTTTCTGCTCGTTTTTCTTTGAAAAAATATGCGACATCATTCATTTAAATGGATGACGCTCTCAAGAAGTAAAAAAAAAATTAAAGAAATCAATAGCAAAGTCGTTTTTATTCTCAAAATAAAACACAACATAAAGTTTGCAGCATTGTGCATTAAAATACACGTTCTCATGATTTAGCTGTCGATATTTTGTACATATCGGAACCATCGGACATCGATGGATCGAAGATCGCAAGAGCGGCAAAATAAGTCAATTATCGACTCAACTCCGGCAACGTTGCTACAAATACGCCACGGGACCGAACGGAGGGCGCTATCAGCCACCTGTTCTCCGATTTTGATCCACCCCACCCCCCTCCCATCTCCAGCCCTAAGCACACACCCGTCCCCACCGCTCGCTTATCGCTGTGTTATCTTTACCGGGAGAAAAACCTTGCACTTAGTACGTAATTTCAGTCGTGGAACCACCCCCAACCCCCTCCTTTACCATGTTTCGGGGGGAGGGGGGTACATTAGTCGCTCGTATTTAGCTCGCTTTGAACTCTCCTTTTTTCGCACCCCCTCCCTTGGCCCTGCCTGGCGCATTTTTCAAACATACCGTGAATATTGCTTTTCCTTGTTTGTTGTTTTTTCCGTTGTCGAAAAGGGGTGGGTGGGGGTGAAATGAAAGACGGCCGAGGGGCACTCTATCCACTCCACCCGCTGAAAGAATTATAGTCGTGTATTGTCAACTTTGCCGTAATTCACGCCGCGTCACATTCCTACTGGTCGGGTAATAAATTGGCGTCCTGCCAGAGCGCCTTAAAGCGAAAAGAATGTACGGAACATATAGAGTTAAAAAGTCACAAAGTCTCGCTTCCCAACTTTCGGGAAACCGCAAAAAAACTGTGATTTTCTTTCGCACAATGAATTTTTTTAGGTAAAATTTAAACTAATACAGCCTCGGGCCATGCAGAGTGATCAGATGTACAAATTTCAAAAGTCGCGCTGACGGTCTTGGAGGACAAGGCGAATAAGTGCAGTTTTTGCTAGTTCGAGGAATACGTGTTTAAATTCACGAAATTGCATGGATCCTCATGGCGGGACGAAAGTTTGAACTGACTTTTTGATGCTTGACAATCGGAATCTGGCAGCGAATTTTTCACAGAATATGCAATAACGCTAGTTTTATTTGAATAATCATTGATACATGAATTTTTTCAATAACTGTACTTATGCACCTTGTCCTCCAAGCCCTTCAATTATTCAAACGTACTTCGCGGATTCTCTAAAAAATAAAATGAATTTGTGCCTTTCTTCATAGTATAATTTCCATTAGGATCTACGCTATTTTAGAAGAAACAAACAAAAAGGAAATTGGAAAAAGAAAACATTAAAATAAAACGGATTGGAAGAAAATGAGTGAAATTTATTTTAAAAATAGTAAGAAAGTACAGTGTCAAGCTTCAGGTATTAAGGTAGTCCTGCTTCATTTTGGCCTCAAGTTGAGAACTTTTTTTTGAGCTTGGGAGTTGATTTCAGAGAAAATCAGTGGCACCATCGTGTTTCTCGCGAACTTTTACGTAAGAATCAATTGTCAAATTGCAAATCCTTCACACATGCAACATCTTCTTTCTCTGTGTTGCTCCAACGCATTTTATGTTCTCCGAAACAGAGCTGCAAACGAAGCGCCACGGACACCTTTTTACGAGACGATTCGCAAAGGATCTGTTCGGGAATGCTCCGGAATGCCCCAAAACGGAGACATTCGGAGGGTGATTTCCAAACCTTCTCCAAACCTTCGGGGCTGAATTTCTCTCTTGACCGTGGGTGGAAACGACCTCTTCTCGCCTCTGACCCGCTCGTAAAGGCAACTACAAAACGCTACCTTCAGGACAAACCCTACAAATGGCACAGAATTCAAATACACCACCGTGCCAAGGAAAACGCCGTATGAGCCTTGGGACATTGCCAAATTTCCTCCAATATAAAACATTTTATTTTTTAGGAAAGTAATGCAAATTTATCATCAAATCTTCAGATATATTACACCGAGAAAAAGGATGCTAGCTTAACATTCTGGATGTAAAAAGTGTGCGACAATTCACAAAACTCTGAATTAACCACCACTGAAGTTACCATAGCAATGTCAAGATGTAAAACTAACTGCCGTGGCGGTTAATTCAGCGTCTTGTGAATCGTCGCACACTTTTTTACATCCAGAATGTCAAGCCACCATCCCTTTTTTCGGTGTGGATTCAATTTTGAATAACGTTCTCTGAAAAATCCGAGGACAAATAGTCACAAGTCTCCACAGAAAAAAATGAAATTTCTGATTAAACAATTTTGTAATTAACAAATTTTTTTCGGCATGTTTCTACGTAGATTTTACAATGAAAAAATGCCAATTTAATCATACTGGTGGTTAAAGTACCTTTCCACTATTGTAAAATGTACATTTGAAACATGTCGGACATATCTTTTAATAATTTAATTGTTACATCAGCAATCCATTTTTGTCCGCACTGAAAATAAGTTCTCGGCGTTTTTACCAAGGTCTGTTGGTACCTTTACCATCTCACTTTTTTTTACCAATTATTGGTAATTTTACCAAGAAAGGCTGGTAAGCTTACTTAAAAATCGGCATTTTTACTGTTTTTCAGGTAAGAATACCACTTTTATTGGTAATCAAATCCCGGTAACTTTGCCATTTTATCTCGGTAATTCTACCACAGTCGATAAAATATATTAGTGTTTTTACCAAGGTCCAGTAAAATCACCAAGAAAGTTCAATAATTTTACCGAGATTTCTCGGTAAAATTACCAATTCCATAACTGGTAATTTTACCCAAAAAAATTGGGATCAAATAGAACCCTGAATTCTTGGTAATTTTACCCTTTTCTTAGTAAATACACCGAGATTTTTTTTTCAGTGCGTGTCCCTGAGAATTCTCATTTTATTGGAGGTAGTTTGGCAACGTCTGAGGATGTATATAGTGTTTTTTCTTAGCACGGCACTACAGATACGTGGTTTTGTATTTTTTTTTATCCAAGTGAGTCGGACTCAGTGCGATTAACGGGACCAGCGCTCCCGGTTTTATTATATCCCGCCGTAAATAGCCGAAACGCTGCGAGCGTGGCGAAATTGTGAGGAAATACTCAAGTGCTCCCCGCAGTGAAATAACAACTGGGCTTCTATTCAATATTCACCTCTGAAACTAGCGAATAATCCACTTTATTGCGCCTTGGCGCAATTTATGGGCGCCGGTTTAGTATTGCGGGAAGACTAACCTTCCCGCCCTCGCGTCCAGGTCGCTTCGGGTCTCTGTCCCTCCCGCGCCGTGCCGTATCCTTCTTTTCCTTTTTTTAAATCCCTTTATTCCTCTCCGTATCTTTATTTAATTTTCTCCCTCTCCCTCGCTTTCCGTTCCCTCCGCGGCTCGGGCGCAATCGCACGGTGTAATTTGAGGAAAACTACTCACCTTGAGAACGTGTCTTTCTTACAAATCAACTCCTCGTTTCCCGCCGCGGGAGGAAGGGCTCTACTTTTCCCGCCCCGGACACTCACTCAAAAAAAAAAGAGAGAGAACATGCTCCGAGAAGAATGTGGTCTTCTCGCGTTGACCTGGAATGGACCACTAGACAAGGCACAAAACCCATTCTGATACCTGTTTCTCAATCAGAAATTCATCTAAAACACGATTCTTGTATCCACTGGTAAAAAAAACCTCTTGGTCTAAGAGTGCAGTTTCTTGTCGCCGGATTCAAGAGTCTGGACCTTGTTTCAATGCAAAATCCGCTTGAATCAATGCAAAATCCGCTCGAATCAATGCAAAATCCGCTTGAAACAAGAGTTCAAGACTCTTAAATCCGGCGACAAGAAACTGCACTCATAAGTCAATGCAATGCGGCATTGGTCCAAGAGGTTTTTTTTTACCAGTGTCGAATATTACTGAAATTTTCTCTATTCTCTCTATAAAAGAGGGGGGGAGAGAGGGGGAGAGAGGGGGAGAGAGAGGGGGAGAGAGAGAGAGGGAGAGAGAGAGAGAGAGAACACGTTCTGAGAAGAATGTGGTCTTCTCGAATTGGCCCGGAATGGACCACCAGACAAGGTACAAAAAGATTCTGATACCTGTTTTTTTAACCAGAATTTAATCTAAAACACGATTCTTGCAAAAGAAAGAAAGAAAAAACAAGCAGTTCCAACGCCAAAGCGTTGAAGGGCGCTTCTTTAACACTGCGCATGCGAGGAACGTTTTCATACGGCCAAGCGAGAGTATTGCGGACGGACGATGTATAACAAATTGCCTACGTGAAGGTGGTCCGGCAGCAACATACCCGCCGCTAGTCTCTGGAAAACAATAGAAAATAGTAGTTGCGTATGTTGCCAGCGAGCGCGCTGCGAGCGCATCTGTTTCAATTACCTAGCATCGAGTCGGGCCTCTAACTTTCTATTCTCTCTGACATAACCTTAAACCTTCAACCCAGAGCAGAGACAAGAGACCCTCCACTGGCCTCCTAGCGACAGGTGGAAGCTTTTACTTTCGGGGTTTCAACAATTCCTTATGGACAATTATGAGCGAGCAACAGTCATCACCCTATTTTCGGCTGTTGACTTACCTACATGGTCGATGATGAGCTTCGGATGACGTCATAAGCCAAACAACTTTCCCAAACGTCGGCCATTTTCGGCTTGTTTGCGAAACGAAACTGCCAACACGTTGTTGAACATCAACCATGTAGGTAAGTCAACAGTAGAATGCTGAAGTCCCGAAAGTAAAAGCTTCCACCATGGCCAAGTTACTAGTGGAGGGTCTCTTGTCTCTGACCCAGAGCCGCAAACAGCTGACGCTTGACGATGCTGCGCCGAGAAAATGAACCAATCACAAAATAGCACAGTAATACGTCACTAAAATGAAGAGATCACGTGACTGTTCGTGATTTTTTCGAATCAATCTGAAACTACAACCTCGAATATGAGGCATTTAAGCATAACGAAGCCCCAAAATAGTTTAACCAGGTAATACGTCCGTGCGAGATTGTTATGCTTAAAAGCAAAACATTTCACGAAAACTTTTACGAATACCAGATGCAGAAGAAAATCAAATTTTCCCGGGTGTACCAGAATGGCGTCATTACCCATAAGGCAAAACGGTATGTAGTATAGTACATGTTACATCGGGGGAGTCGAACGGCTGGAAAGGGCGCATCTGGTACCCAGAAGCGCCCAAAAGAGAAAGAGAAAGAGAACACGCTCTGAGAAGAATGTGGTATTCTCGCATTGGCCTGATATGGACCACCAGACAAGGCACAAAAAGATTCTGATGCCTGTTTTCTTAACCAGAATTTCATCTAAAACACGATTCTTGCAAGAGAAAGAAAGAAAAGAGAGAGGGAGGGGGGAGGGAGAGAGGGAGTGAGAGAGGGAGAAAGAGAGAGAGAACACGCTCTGAGAAGAATGTGGTCTTCTCGCATTGGCCCGGAATGGACCACTAGACAAGGCTCAAAAAGATTACCTGTATTCTGTATTTACATAACGAGATTTTCCAAATTTGTTTGCATTATATTGTCGATTCGCTTTCCTTCTCTTATTAGTTAAATTATTCCTGCTTCTTTATTTTCATTCTTCTGCAAAAATTATCGTTTTGCGAAAACCAATCCTGGCTTTAGCGCCCTTAAACTACGGCCTTTACGGTCGAAACTGCAGTAAAGGCACAAGAAAGCCGAAAAACTGAACAAGGACGCTACTTCAATATTAAACTTCCATCACCCTGCTAAGGCGCAGGGATACAACTATTTGAACTCTCCGGAACGGGAGAGGTATGACGCCTCATTTGAAGGCGTTTTCGAATCTTCTAAATTTACCTGGCGAGATTATCTTAATTTGTTTGCATTATATTGTCGATTTGAGTTCCTTTTATTAATCAGTTCAATTATTCCTGCTACTCTATTTTTCATTATTCTGCAAAAAATTATCTTTTCGCGAAAACCAATCCTGGCTTTAGCGCCCTTAAACCCTTAAACGGTCGAAACTGCAGTAGCAGCACAGGAAAGCCGAAAAACCAAACAGAGACGCTCCTTCAATATCAAACTTCCATCGCCTTGCTAAGGCGCAGGGATACAACTATTCGAACTCTCCGGAACGCGTGAGGTATCACGCCTCAATTGAAAGCGTTTTCGAATCTTCCGTATTTTTATGTCGAGATTTTCCAAATTTGTTTGCATTATATTGTCGATTCGCTTTCCTTCTCTTATTAGTTAAATTATTCCTGCTTCTTTATTTTTATCCTTCTGCAAAAATTATCATTTTGCGAAAACCAATCCTGGCTTTCGCGCCCTTAAACTACGGCCTTTACGGTCGAAACTGCAGTAAAGGCACAAGAAAGCTGAAAAATAACGCGGGGACGCTACATCAATATTAAACTTCCATCGCCTTCCTACGGCGCAGGGATACAACTATTTGAACTCTCCGGAACGCGTGAGGTATCACGCCTCAATTGATGGTGTTTTCAAATCTTCTGTATTTACATGACAAGATTTTCCAAATTGTTTTACATAATATTGTAGATTTAGTTCCGTTTATTATTCAGTCAAATTACTCTCCTCAATTTTTAATTATTCTGCAAAAACTATCTTTTTGCGAAATACAATCCTGGCTTTAGCGCCCCTAACTCCAGTCTTAACGGTAGAAACTGCAGAAGCTTCACAAGAAAGCCGAAAAACCAAACAGGGACGCTACTTCAATCGCCTTGCTAAGGCGCAAGGATACAACTATTTGAACTCTCCGGAACGCGTGAGGTATCACGCTTCAATTGAAGGCGTTTTCGAATCTTCTGTATTTACATGACGAGACTTTCCAAATTTGTTTGCATTATATTGTCGATTCGAGTTCCTTTTATTAATTAGTTAAATTATTCCTGATTCTTTATTTTTCATTATTCTCCAAAAACTATCTTTTTGCGAAAACCAATTCCGGCTTTAGCGCCCTTAAACTCCCGCCTTAACGGTCGAAACTACAGTAGCGGCACAGGAAAGCCGAAAACCCGAACCGGGACGCTTCTTCATTATTAAACTTCCATCGCCTTGCTTAGGCGCATGGATACAACTATTTGAACTCCCCGGAACGCGTGAGGTATCACGCTTCAATTGAAGGCGTTTACGAATCTTCTGTATTTACATGACGAAATTTTCCAAAATTTTTGCATTATATTGTAGATTTGAGTTCCTTTTATCATTTAGTAATATTATTCCTGCTTCTTAATTTTTAATTATTCTGGTAAAATTTTCTTTTTGCGAAATACAATCCTGGCTTTCGCGTCCCTAAACTTCGGCGTGAACGGTCGAAACTGTAATAGCGGCACAGGAAAACTGAAAATCAACGCGGGGACGCTACTTTAATATTAAACTTCCCTCGCCTTGCTAAGGCGCAGGGAAACAACTATTTGAACTCTCTGGAACGCGTGAGGTATCACGCATCAATTGAAGGCGTTTTCGAATCTTCTGTATTTACAAGACGAGATTTTCCAAATTGTTTTGCATTATAGTGTAGATTTGAGTTCCGTTTATTATTTAGTTAAATTACTCCTGCTTCTTTATATTTAATTATTCTGCAAAAATTATCTGTTTGCGAAATACAATCCTGGCTTTAGCGCCCTTAAACTACGGCCTTAATGGTCAAAACTGCAGTAGCGGCACACAGGGGCGGACTGATTGTCGAAAAATTAGGAGGAGACCTAAATGTAAGGGCCCCTCCTGTCGTTCGGGGGCCTTTCAAAGAAGGTCCGGGGGCCCTTCCCCGGTAAATTTTCAAAATTTCACACTTTTTAAACACGTAGGCATTATTGGAGTTGGATTCTACAGTAAGTGAACTTCAAAATAACCCATTTTAAGGATTCATCGGGAGTTCCTTCATCACAAATGCTTTAGGCGACCTTCCATGTCTCTTAGGGACAAATTTTCAAGGAATTCGGGGCCTTGCAGTAAATGAAAAGGATAAGAAAATTACAACATTACAGGAAAAAAACGATGATACGAAAAAATTTCGCCGCGGGGGCCCCCTCGGGACCTCCGCGGCAAATTGTTAGGGGGCGATCGCCTCCCCGCCCCCATGGCCAGTCCGCCTTTGCATATCTCCAACGCACACACGCCGAGGATGGAATACGACGACGTTTTGTGTGTTTTTTTGGCTACACTCACACCAACGGCGAAGCGTGAATAATCGATTATCGATTTTTCTCCATTTGAAGTTATGGTAAAGAATCAATTACTAAGGTGTTCGTTGCGAACACCCTGTTTATCGATCCTTTTCCACATGTTTAAATGGTGGATCAATCGATTTATCGCGAAGCATGCAGGTGAATAATCTGTACATCATAGACGCAAAAGCGGAACCACGAGCTATGTGATAATAACACTGCTTGTCACTTAGAATGTTTGGGCGCTTATCAACTCTTTAGGTCCGGGTACTTCAAGGCCTACTTTCGGATCCGTTTTTATTCGCTGGAAGGTTAACACACATCGTTTGTTTTCCATTTTCAAGGAAAGCATACAAATCGTCGTTTCCCACACGAAGGAACGTAAGTCCATTCCAAGGATGTCAAATTTACTCAAACAATTCAATTATTTACGATGATCTACTTTTTTCGTGAAATTAGAAGAAAAATTACATAGATTCTCGGCTAGAAATTCTCAAAATTTTCATGGTGAAAATTTTATGTTTGCTCGGAAAAATCTGACAACATTGAAATATAGTTACGTTCTTTCGTGAGGGAGGTGACTAAATAGACTTGAATGAAACATTGAAATAATATTTTTCGTCATATCTCAGAAAAATCACGGCAGATTTTAAAGTGTTCATATTCGTTTGCCCGTAAAAAAACAGGCAGAGAATAGTTGCAACATCGCAAATTGAGGTGTAAATAGTTTTACCTCACCATCGGCAATGAGAAGATGTGTAACTGCGCGCGCGCTAAAATGTATTATCAGCGGCAATCGTGATCTTCTACCATCAAGTCCAAGCGAAAGCGACACTGTAGAAGGCGCTCTGAGCAACTATTCCACCACAGAAGTATTGCACAGTATCAGACGAAATTGAAGGCGCACTAACGTAGGTAAATTGACGGGTATCGTTTACCTCTGCGTAGAGTCCTAATGATCGTACGATACGCGGCTACTGTTTGGTTGATCTTTGAGAAATTTGTCACGGGTGACACTTTCAGACGGAAAACTTGAATTTCAACACACATTTTCAAAATTCAATAATCCGAGATAGTGGATGTGATTGGTTTCACGATAACTGGAATAATTTTGTCGCCGTAACAGACAACACATTTTTCGGTCATACTTTTAGTAAAAATGATAATCTCTCGAATGTTTTTGCACTAATCTACACGGGGCTACGGGTTTTATGCTTGTCAACGATTTATCGCTCTACTTTTCAATTTTAATTTATAAATGGCCGAAAATGTGCTGTTTGTTACGCTGACTTTTCACCGCGTAACAGACAGCACATTTTCGGAATTTCATAATATTAATTGAGAAGTCCAAAAAATCCTAGAGTACGACGTTTATTTTTACCTGCATAAAATTAGCATGTTTACTATCTCAAAAAGTTCAAAGCAACAAAAATAATTTGGCCCGTACGGGACGAGAGTAGGTACTGCGCGCAACTATTCGAGCTCTCAAACCGCTCAAATTTCCATCGTGTTATTGAAGGCGAACTTGAAGGAACGGGAGACACACGGTAAGGACAGTATCAACGTTTGTTCCTTGCTGGGACTGAGCGAAAGTGGCATAACCACTGCATACAACTATTTGACCTCCAATGCCGCTCAAATTGCTGTCACATTTATTGAAGGCGAACTCGTAAGAATGGGAGACACATGGTAATTCGTGTTATACTTGCATTACATTTTGCAATGAGGAACCACTATCTCCGGCTTTTCTGTAAAAACACCTTTCTGCATAGGAAAACCGATGGCATAGATGTTGTTTCTATAATGAGCCAGACATAGTGGTTCTTATTGCAAAATGTGGCCCACTTCATTTTTTAAAAGGAGAACTATGCTCAACGTCAATTCTTAAAAACGTCCGCGATTTTTCTCCTATGTGCACAGCAAATTCTGAGAAAATTTCAAGGAATGATGTTGATTTGATCCTCTTTAAAAAAATAAAACAGGAGCAGAGATTTGGAAACACTGCAAACAAGATGCGTGGTTTGGGAGTCTCACTGTTCATTTACTTTTGTTATATTTCAATTAAATGTTTTGCAAGGGGACCAAAATAGCTCGAATATATCCTTTTCCCATGAGAAAAGATTGGGTCACAATTTTTCCTTCAATATGAGCGACTTACATACAACCAAAGCAAACCAAAGCAATCGATCATTTGATAAACAGGAGGTCTGAACTGAGACACAGGCTAGAGTTAGACCAAAGACATAGACGAGACCGTTACGGTGCGTTTCAGTGAGATGCAATATTAACAAAAAATTCCCCCATAGGCAGAGTTACATCTAATTCTTATGTGCTTTTAGCTGCAAAAAAATGTACGAATCGGTAAAATTATTACAGAATTATTATTTGAGAAGGGTTTTATTAACTTGCTCTTCTTCTTTGCTAGAGTTAAGTTGTTTTCACACGACGTCATAATGACATGGATAGCATTAGGATTGTATGATTTTGTGGAGACGGCAAGAATAATAATATTCAATCGGGAATTCCAGGAAAAAGATTTATTTTAAAAAAAAGTAGAATCAAAATTAGTCTATGTACATGAAAAATAGACATATCAAGGTAAAATAACAAGAATGATCTAAGAAAGAAGGAACGATTATAACAGATAAAATCATATTTGCAAGGTTCGATTAGGAGGTCAAAGAGTTAAGAGAAGTTGAAAATAAAATCCACATGGTATGTTGATAATATCTGGTTCACAATTTCTAAAAAATAATATTTTCAGTGAAATAATCACAAACATTATCATTCAGGATTTTTAACAGAGATCTTTTTTCATAACATGTATAAATGAATGAAAAACTTACAGTTATGGATAGAAAACAGCCCTCAGATCAGCATTGAAACCATAAAAATTCATATGTTCATTTGAAACGGCTGATGGAATGTTACAGAACGGATTCTTAATTCATTCAATTGCAATCCCAACAAAATTGGAATTTTGTCAACAATACTTCTGCATTGGCTCAAAATTTAAGTTTGAAAGCAACGAATACCATCTTGATACCAACTTATAGTTAAAAGCACAAAGTGCTGCATCTGAAGACTGGAAAAAGACTTAAACATCAGTTAACAAATGACACTTTAAACGCGGTCAAAAAAAAATTTTAAGAAAATAATTTGCCAAAACAAGCTTGAGGGATACACTTGGCAATCACTTAAATTTTGGGGAATAATTACCAAAAATGCTTAATTAAATGTTTCAGTACTAATGAACCAGTCAAAAGTAACTGAAATTCAAGTACACACGCAAAAAAATGCATTACTTAAAACATTTGTTTCCTTAAAAACTGACTGAAAGGTAACTCTCCTTAGTAACGCATAGGTGGATAGCATGGACATCTCATACCAGTGGTGATTCTTGTAAGTTTGGAAAACTGTTTTTGCTCCATTCGAATGTGGTGTTAGACAATCGATTCTAGATGAGGCAGCCTGTCTTATCTTGAATCGATAGATTCAATGGATGTAAATGGAGTTTCACAGCGTTAACTTGCTGGAATGGCTAATGTTTAATACTATACACCATGAGTTCCAAATGCAAATAAAGAGTGGAGAGGATGCAAGGATTTTTTGTGGACTGGTAAATTATCGACACGACACAGACCAAATTTTATAAACAAGGCTAGTTATGATTCTTCATGTTTGTTTGAGACTGAAATGAAAAAATTGATCAGTCTAAAAATAAGTTTGCTCAAATAATTGTAGGGCAACATGATTTTTAATTCATATTTAATTAAAACTAAAGTAAACAAATTTAACAGTCCAAAAATAAAGTTGCTCCAATAATGGGCCACTAGACAAGGTCTGAACCAGAGAAAACCGTAATGTCGATGGCCAAAAGGCCAGATTACGAATCTTCATTGCAGTGTTTCAAAATTTCTGCTCCTATTGTACTTTTATGAGGAGAAACAAAGCGACTTGTTTTTGCTTTAGAATATTGCGTAGAAAACCAATCATGCAACAGTAAGATTAGAATTAAACTCCTGAACAAGATACTCACAAGTATTTTTAAACCAGATCTAATGGAAGTTAGATGATGCAAATGACGTAACTTGTATTTTTATCATTTGACAAAAGTAAAATATATCTTCTGATAATGTGTTGTAAATGCTTGATTCTTGTTTGAGAGTAGATTTCCAGACTTCCTGTTGTAAGATTTGTTTTTTCCTTGAGAGATTTTGAAGAGAAAAAATCTTGCTAGTTCTTTAATTCAAACCTTCTCTAAAGGCTCATTACTGAGCGAATTAGAATACTTAATAGATATAACAACATGCAATATTAACAGCTGTTCCGTAAAACTTTAAACAAAGAAAAATACATGACTTGAGGAGATACAACGAATTTTGTAATATACAATATACAATTGTAAGAGAAAAGTACTTACTTACTGAGAATAAAAATATGTCAAAAAATTTCACATTTTAAACAAAGGTAAAAAATTTATTGAACAAAGGTTACGAGATTGATTTGAAAATACAGTCTATAAAAACTGGGGAGGCCATAAAATTATTCAAAGAGGATCAATAGATAAAAATGAGGTAAAGGGTGTCGGAGAATGAAAAAAGCTAGCAGTATGATTTGCGAAACAGCTAACTAAAGAAGTATCAGCGGGCTATTTGTGTGCCTCTATTCTAAAATCCTTAACGAAGTCAATAAACATTTTTTGATCAACAACTGAAGTACGTTCAAATCTTTGTAATAAAATGGACGATTGGGAAACTAAAATTCTTGTTTTCAAGATAATTCATACTTGACAGGATGAGGTTGAAAAATGAGGCGATTTGAAAGACAAAATCAGCAGGTAACTTCCTAAACATCAGTCTCTCAAAAATACCAAGAGGCGACTTACAAGAGAAAATTAATTTGAGATGTACAAAAATACAGTAAATTCAATGGCAGTCTCATTAAGTACAACAATTTTGAATGAATACAAAGTTATTGTAAATTATCTTTCAACAAAATAAAACCAGGACCAGTAATATAAAGTCAAGGACCAGTTAACTTCCTGTGGGTGTGGTGGTTGTAGTGTTGGTCGTATGACTAAAAGGTCTCAGGTTCCAATCTAGGCTAGACTGGCTGTAAAGAGACTGGGGGGATCAAGCAGGGAATTGCCAGTAAAGGCTACTCAAAAATTGATAATTAAAATAAATTATAACTGTATTTTTTGTTAATACAGATTAACTTCATTCATCGACCATATTAAATAATTTAAAAATAGACAAAAAATATATGCCGATGTGAAATTGAAACTTACAAGATGATGGCTGATCCGGGAAGATTCAGATGCTACTTCCCTGATTGATTTATAATGTGTACACTGTATACATGCTTATGTATCTTTTTTCTAGCCTGTGCGTCCGCTCTTAAATATCAAATCACAATTTATTTGATACAAAAATAATAGACAAAATTAAAGAATCATTGTGCATCAAAGGGAGAAGAAGCTATGCACTTAAATACATTGATCATAAGATCAAATTAAGGGTTTTGTACCATTTTATTTTTTCTTTAACTATTTCTTTATTAAATCTATTCCTAAAAATGGAATTTGAGATGGTTAAAATTGATTGATTGATTTTGCTTTAAAAATATATTTAGACTCAATTCTAGAGTTCAGAACAATGCTCACAGGAAACTTAACAGTTACAAAATGATTGCAAGTTTATGGAGACATGAATGATACACGGACAGCAATGAGACCAAGAACAGGATTAAAAATTGTAAAGATTTTTGGGTAACTAAGCGTAAAAGAAAAATAGAAAAGTATCGTAAAATGTAGATACTCAATTATCTATTTTAAAATTGTTATAGATCTCCGTTGGAATTAGGTATAATTTTAAACAATAAAATAGTGACCAAAGTAGGTACTTGTAACTATGAATAGTGAAACATAAAATTTAATTACAATCACAGGAGTAAAAAACTCAAATCTTTTAGCCGTCACAGACAGAAAGTCGCAGATCGAGGTCAAGTTTTAAAAACTGAATTTGTATGTTTTTCTATTTTTTCTGATCACATTAGTAGTTGTTTCAGGGGAAAAAGTGTTTCCCTTTGCCCTAATGTAGATATTTTTACTTTACCTAATTATTTATGGATTGTATTAAAATCACCTTAGATGTTTTAACACGGAGCATATTGGCAAGATTCAAAGCAAAGGGCAGACGATCTTAAGTCTAAAAGCTTCATGCAAAGCTGCAGTTTAAAATTTTCAAAAAAAAAGAAAGAGAAAAAAAGCCCTATTTTACACATTTTAAACGTTGAAAATCATTGAGATACATTCAAAGCGTTTTGTAGGTAGAACTACATTCTCTTGTACCTTACTACAAAAGGGATTCGAAGGGTGAAGAATTTGATCCATCGTTTAAAATCTGATGGAGGCTCTTTCTTCGGATTTTTTGGTACATAAAGCTAGCTTTCATTTTCAGATAAACCTTGAAAGTGAACATCAATTTGTAAAGATCTAGAACATTTTGTAACCATTTAACAGGAATTCAGCTTTCATTTTCACGAAAAGTGTTACACAACATTGTACGTGAAAGATTTGGCACATGATTACTTAAAAAAAAAAAAATACTGGGGACAAACTTAGTGCGGTTCAATGATACATTTTTTTTGGACAGAAATATGTACTCCTTATTGCAGAATTGAAATTGTCGGATGTTTTGAAAACGCTCTTCACTGCAAAAGATTTAGTGTTGATGGCGGCAGAATATTGCATGCTGCATGTTCACCCAACAATAAAGCTGCTATCCATTTCAGTTCTTCTTCTTTACTCAACCCAGCTATTGTGTATCCAAAGAAAGGATTTTCTTTCGTTCTGTTGGATCATAAAAATAAAAATGAAAAGTTAGTTGATAAATCAGAATAATCAGACACAGAGAAAGACATGGAGAGGTTCAGTAATCACAACATATCTGTAAAAGTAGAAAAAAGAAATGCCTGTATTCACAAGATAAACATTTTTTGAGAACTAGTTAATTTGATGCAAGAAAGCCAACCAGTATGAGATAATTAAATAATTCTGGGAAAACTTTATTTAAATCAAGTCAGGAATGCTCTTTGTTGATTTTCCTCTGAGAGTATACTAAAACAAAAATGAATGATTTGAAACCCTACGAATGAGGTATTTTTACTGTTTTTGACGGCCGTATTTGACATCAAGAAGTGCAAATGTTCTTGCAAAATTGTTTAAAAAGTTTATAAAATATTCGTTTTTCATATTATTTATACAAACTAAAATTGCATATACAAAATTTGTTTAACTGCCTTCTTTACATAATGACCTAGGAGCAACACTGAGCTTCTGTTGCTGAAAATATCTCCAACAACCAAGTGAATTCAAAATTAATCTCGTCATGTGGACCCAGGAAAAGGGGCGCACTGCCAACATTAAGAGCTCAAGAATTTTCAATTTTACCAAGACAAGAGGCACATAACTTACCTAACAGTCTTATTTTTGTCAATGAAAGTGAGCGCCCACCTGTAAAAAGAAGAACATAAAAAGGGTAAAAATGACTGCATGATCACAGAAAAAAAGTACGGAAATGAAAGGCTGTTATAAGATAGTTAGGTCATTCCTCTTCGTTTAAACATGTTGGAAACTGTATCAGAAAAAAAAGAGCCTGGAGCCTCCTTTACAAATGGAAAAAGAAAAAAAAATGTACCGCTGTTCTCAATTATTAAAATGAGGGTGTAAACGACAACCTTTGAGAAGAGAGCAGAGGAAGAGGAAGGGCAAGGAGAACTAAGGTGGAACCAGAAAATTTTCTTAAGAATTGACCCAATTTTTCAGTAGAGCAATATTCGTCGAGTTGGATAAAAAAAAATCGGATTTGGAGCTTTTGACGAAGCACTCTCTTCACTGTCTTTGTTTTAGTTTCATTTCCTACGGAACCTTAAAGATTAAACAAGATATGCAAAATGAAAAGAAGTCAACAACTCATTAGGCTGGACATCTTTTAAAAATTGGCATGGTTCATGAGTTTTTGGAATTCCGTCATTTTCGTAATCATTGATTCAAATCTGTTCTCATGTTGTGTTGTAAAATTTTATGGCTCAGCTTGCACACACAACACATTTAGTGCTAATGTGTTTTTGCAAAAATACTCCTACCCAAGTAGCATTTTTCAACAGAAAAATCGCGATTTGTTGCGATTTTGTCGGCAATAAAATTGCTAAGATCATCAACATCTGAGCGATTATCCTCAATCTTGTTGCAGTAAAATCGCGATTTTATCGCCCGGCAATTTATCGCGATATTATCGCAACAAAAATCGCGATATATGGCGATTTAATCTCGATTTTATCGACAAAAATTGATCACGATTTTTTTTTTTTTTTTTTTTTTTTTTTTTTTTTTTTTTTTTTTTTTTTTTTTTTTTTTTTTTTTTTTTT
>NW_017550728.1:59375-110951 GCF_001854935.1 Bemisia tabaci | reverse complement strand
ATCGATACACAATGATCGATATCCTTCCTGTTATCCCGGTTTATTAATATAGGTACATCCCGTTTTTCTAGGACTATCCTGTATAGGTAATAATCCTTCCTTTTATCCTGGTTATTAGAAGAAATACATCCCATTTTGATACCTGTCTACCTATCAATAATTCCTTTACGGAAGAATACTTTTAAATTTCCCGGGGATTTTCAATGACGTTTTCTGATTGGTTAATGAAAGACCAATGAGAATGCGAAATGACACGGACGTACACACAAAAAAGGCCTTATTTTTTTTTACTATAGTAAGAAAGATAAGATTACTTTTAATAGTCTAGGAAGATAAAGTCTTTCCCATAGTTTTGCTATGGATGAGACCAAAGATATTGGACGATAAGAAGAGGGATTTCTTTCGGGTTTGCCTTTTTTATGAAAAACTATTATTATTGCTTCTTTAAATTTGCTAGGGACATATTGTAGATTGATTATTGCATTAAAAATTTGGACTAATTTATGAATTGCTTTATCAGGTAATTTTTTAAGGATGAGGCCAGTAAGTTGGTCTTTTCCTGGGGCTTTTTTTGTTTTGCATTTGCTTATTAATTTGGTAACTTCCCCAAAAGAGAAATGGGGTATTTCGTGCTCTGTTTCTATCAGATCTGTTTCATTTAGATGCAGGAGAATATCGCGTTTCGTAGCATTGGGTAGTGAATTGGGTTTAAATACTTTTTCGAGGTGGGTTGCGTGTAAATTTGCTTTATGGAGGTCAGTTTTGGCCCATTTCCTTGTATTATCATTAAATAAAGGGGCATTATGTAGTGGTGGACGTTTTATGTAACTGATCGCTCTCCAAAGGGAGTAGTCGGTTGCAGGTGAGGCATCTAATGTTTTAATAAATTTTTCAAGTTGATTATTTCTAATAGTCCAAAGCTCATTTGTTAGTTCTCTTGAGATGGAGTTAAAATAGGCTTTATCTTCGGGGTCTCTGGAGCGATCACGATTTTATAGAACAAAAAATTGCGATGCATAGAGATTTAATCGCCATAAATCGCAATTTTTTAATTGATAATATTGTGATTAATTGCCACCAATATAATCGCGATAATCAACCGATGAAATTGTTATTTACCCGATCACTGCTACTTGGGTATTGCACCGGAAAATTTGTGAAAGTAATGGAATTTGAACGCTCCAAGCGACAGTTTCCACCAATTGCTGCAATGCTAACACATTCTATTAGTTATGAAGATAATTGTTGCATTACAATTAGTTTTTTATGGGACCTGCAGACCATGCCTCATTCGCACAGCAATGTAATGAAAACACGCCGTTTGAAATATTTGCCACTACGACTGTTTAAGTCCTGCTGGACTGACAAAAAAAGTCACAATGACCGGAGGTAAGTGAACATTTTAAATGAAAGTCAGGTGTATTGTTTAATTACCTAGTGTGGGGATTACGCTTCGGTTCATAACCTATGTACCAGACAATGTCTTCAATTCGCCACTCATTTAGTTTGACTGAACCCTGCGAGAGAGAAAAAAAATGCAATTCAAAAATCACAGAGGAGGAATTGGAAAAATCAAAAAAATCTCCATCGACAGAGACAGGCTAAAAATAACTATCTGAATTTCTCGAGAGATCGAATTAAATTTTTAAAAAAAAAGGAATCCTTTCATTAGCAAATAGCAAATTGCTCGCTAAGGAGATTTTTATTCAATTTAGATAATTCTCAATGTAAAATCTATAAGAGACTTTCAGCTGGTCTACTTGATGGTACTAGTTTTGATACAAGAGCTTCCACAAGCAATCAATTTTAGAGGGCTCATTAAATATTTAAAGCAAAACCTTGAAAAATAGCTTTGGATCATTGCAACAAGTAATAGGCCTCTACTTGTGGTATATAATTAACACTTGACACATACTTTTTTCTTTTCTAATTTTCACGAAGAAAATAATTCACACAACAGGAAGCTGGAAATCCACCTCTAAACAAGCTGTAAGTGTAAAAAATCAACAATGATTGAATGAGAAAAATACAACTGATATCATTTAAAAAGTAAGAAATCATGCAAAGTTCATCTCAATATCATGAAAAGTATGCAACGTTGAATTCTAAAAAATTACGCACTTTTCAGCACTCCGTATTGTGTGTGAAGTGCATGATTTTATCCAGAGATTTTGTAAAAAGATGAGAAAATACGCAATAATCACCTGAACCTCGCTGCAAATACACAATTTTTCCCATGGTTTTTTAAAATCATTATAAATTACGCGTTATTCACCTCAATATTGCAGCACTTACACAAATACGTTCCAGCGGTTGATTAGAAACATGCAAGATCACACAATTTTCACCTCAATATGGGGAAAATACCGGATTTTCATATTGATGCGAACATAACATTCATAAACAACAGTAACTTGAGACTTGCAAAAGCTAAGATTTTCCTTCAACGTCGCATGACACCACATAAGGGGTTCAAATAGTGGCTCGCTATATCTCCACTTGTTGAGTAATCCAACTTTCAGTTGATCTTTCTTTAAAATACTTATTAATATGTATCCCATTTAAGAGTTAATCCCCAAACTTCCCATCGTGTGAACTGTTACTCTACCTAAGATTTTGAGAAGAAAACATGTGATTTTTTTTTCTCATTCTGACTTTGTCTGGTGGTCCATTGTCTCATCTCGCAATTTATTTGTAACAATTTAAGAATACTAAGGAAAGGAGCATCTACATCTCCTGGTCAAAGTTTGGTTGAAAAATTAGGCAATCAAAACGACCAAATTCTCAAAAAAAGTTAACATCAACAGCAAAAAAAGACAGTTAAGTACTCACCCTCTTATCCTTGTAATAACAAAGCCTGGCTTGACTAAATTCGAAGAGGTAACTTTTGAAAGATTTAGATTTTGTGTCAGCGAACCGCAGTTCACCACACATGGCAAGAGGTGGCTTAGCCTAGAACATTATAAAAACAGTATTAAAATTCCATCAGTTAAACGAAAGTTTTGCAGACTTGGTATGGGAGAGTATAAACTGGATGATTCACTGTGATCTTGGTGCTCGTAGCAAACTGCCTTGACCACTGCAACGTGAAGGCTGGCTTATTTTTTTAAAACAGTGAAGAGGCGAAATTTCTGAACAATTCATGAATAGAGCAATTAAATAATTTTACTGCTGAAAAACTTCCAAAATTCTGCTTTTCATGAATCAGAATACTTCGATAAATTAACTATTTAAGGATGAGATGTTGACTTACCAAAGGAACGATTTCTTGAAACAGCTCATTTTTCGTGATGACAAGATAATTGGCGCGTCGGTCAGCTTCATCCCAATAACCCCAGCGGAGCACTACATCCAATACTTTCTCTGTGTGATGCAGTGGTCTTTGCATTGCACCATCGCAAATAACTTCGATCAGACACAAATGCTCCGGCCGCAAACCGACGCGGTCTGCTAACTGAGTGCAGATGGTATTTGCATCTTTGGTTGGCTCAATCTGAATTATTAAGGATGCAAAATTCATAAATCAATCAAAATGTTCCAGCCCTTTTGACACAACTAGACAGAACAAGGAACTAGTAATTTGCCCTTTCTAAATTTTATGTCATACTTGTTAAAGTCGCGGTTGACCAGTAATTTAAAGTAAGTTAAATGAGGAAGGATTTGTGCAAATGTTTACGTTCTTCAACTCTGTTTGAAGGAATGATCTTAAAAACGACCTAGAAGTATTGAAATTTTGTTTCTCACCTTAATGCAAAACTTGTAAGTTACTAGAACTCAGAACTCTACTTTGAGATACCAACTAAAATTGTTTAAATGCTGAGAGAAAATGACGAATACTATAACCATTAGGTAGCAAGGAGGTAAAATAGTGCTGGGTCTACATTACTTTGCAAGGAAATTAAGGCAAATAAATTCCAAAAATTTTAATATGTATTGGCCTTGCTTTCCCCGCAAAATATTGCGAACCCAGCACTATTTTCTCACCTTTTTTCATACAGTTCCGGCTGCATTTTTGGTGTTTTTTCTTGTAAAACCATAAAGCTGACTTCCAAAAAAAAAGATCCAGGATACTGGAAATAACAGAGTTTTATTCTGTTGTTAGGTTTTGAGGATGAGAAAAATTCATGAGAGAAGGCCCAATTTGTAATGATACCAACACTGAGACAGTGCCAAGGAGGTAAAGACTCAACAATTTCGGGGTTAAGACAGTTCTTCAGAACAAAAATCAGTTGCAATCTCAGCCTTAGAATATCTTGGAATATCTTAGAATATTTGATCTCGTAGATGGGAGAATAAGAGATGGGAGAAAATTGTGAACATGCTTACCGTAACATTGACACAGCTACCACTGTCTTTGCCATTGATATAAATCCACACTTTGAGATCGCCGGATGGCCTGTTTTGTCTTTGTGGCGTATCATGATACCGTTCCAGCACTTCCATCATCCTCCGTTCTCGGTCCAACTCATCGCCATCCACATCAAACAACTTCGGGTAAAGAGTTATAAGATCACAGACAACCTCTGATTCTCGTTTGAACCACTCTTGAACTTCATTTGACTGAAAATGGAAAATAATGATAGATAAAATTAGTTGGTCAAAGAAAATGACAGGAATATTTTTTACTTAAAATTTGTAAAAGCAGATTTCTAACTTTTAAAGAACGCGGAAGATTAACTTTAGAATACTGGAAGCTTTCCTGTGAAAGACAATAATCTGAATTGACTGGTAAAAATGTTTGGAGAAAGTAAAACAGCAGACTTACAGGCAATAAATTATTTTTAAAATTAAAACATTCTTTGTAGGTATTGCGGTCTCCCCCATGAAGGAACGTACCTTGTCTGCACTGTTTTAGTATTTCTATATAAACGTTTTCTCCTCTCATGAGCTAACCCTCGCACAAATTGATTTAAAAATTTTGGTGTCTCGTCTTATATATAAAGAAAAATCAACGGAAATTTTAGAAAAACCCATTTGATGGTTTTTCTATAAAAAAAATAAATCGTCCATAAGAGATCCTGAAAAACAGCGACCGAGATGGGTTCATTCATCTAGAAGACTATCATACTGTGTAAGAGGTTCTTCCAAATTAACTTCCTGCTAATTTCCATCTAATATTTTCCCAAATTTGTACTTCAATTGAAGTGATCTTTCGTAAATGAAAGTTTCATTCTTACGATAAGTTTTTGCAATGAATGTAGGAGGGCACTTAGATCATTTATAATAAGACAGATATTGGTGCAAAAATTAACTCCCTTTTGAAGGTACTACTGGTGTGGGTATAAAGAAATGCATTGTTAAATTCAGCACATACCTTTCATCTGCTGATGAAACAGGAGGGCAAAATAGTAAGGAAGAAACAAACCACAGTTAGATATAAGATTTTGAAAACTTCTCTTCCGAGATCAAATATTTTGATAAAAATTTCTGATGAAAATGAAACCTCATATAGAGATCACAATCTTACTTTGATGATTTGTAAGAATATACAAGCAAAAAGGAAAATTATCCACTGCAGACTAGTAATGTTTGTGTTCCGCAAAGTCCAACTCTTTTAAAAAGCTGATCTCTGCGGAACGAATTCGCAGAATAGAGTTAAAAAGCAAGCAGGTGTGTTAAGTTTTAAACTGGCACAAAATTACAAATCATCTAACTTGAGCATGGTTTAAATCAAGAAAATTTACTGAATCTCTCTTACTTTAAAAGTGGTAGTTGTTATATATTCATCGTTGTTAGGGACAATTTTAACACATGGCCTAGGAGTTTGATTTTCAATCTTCACCTGACGTACACGCATTTTTTTGCTTAGTTCATTGTACGAAATGGCAGCCTTGATACATCAGAAATTGATGATTGGTATCCAATCATGATCTTCTCTAAAAGAAGATCCCTAATAAAGATTTTGTGTCTCACACCACTGTACTGAGAAAAAACGCCCTGTGAACAATAAGACGTTTCCAAATTTCCCTTGACAAATTATGACTATACTAAGAAAGTTGTAAATATTTTTCTTCTAATTTTCCAGAAAATTTTGATCGCAATTCAATCTAAATATCTGAAAATTTCGAGGAAAAATGACTTTCTTCTACAATACATTTTTGATCAGGGGAAATTTGGCAACGTTTGAATATTTATACGGCGTTTTTCCGTAGCAATGCGTGCTTCTGTGCTAAGGACAAATGCCGTATGAACCTTCAGACGCTGCCATATTTCCTTCAATGAAAACCTGATTTACTAAGAAAATCGTTAATATTTTTCTTCAATTTTTCCAGACAATTTTGTTCACAAATTTATCTAAAATTTCTGAAAATTTCAAAGAAAAATACGCATAATTTTCTTGAAAAATACATGTTTTATCCGGGGCAATTCGGCAAATATCGAATGATCATACGGCGTTTTTTCTCAGCACAGCAGAATGGTTCAATTAAATTTCAAGACATTCTGACTTTGAAATACCCAAAAAAGGTACATCAGAGGAAGAAACTACAAATCTTTCCTTCATCCGACAAACCTTTGATGTACATTTAAGGAGTTATAACTTATAGCATTGCGATATCTGACGGGACATGCAGTTTTTCACCAGGCCTTCACCATGTGCCTTCACAACCAAACCTTCTTTGAATTTCAATATCAATGAAGTTGGAGGATTTGATGAATGAATACTTTGGATTCTGGAGCACAGTTCAATGAACAAATCTGAGAATATGATTTGACTTGAGGACAAAGTAGCTTACTTCAACATGCATAAGCGTAGGTCCCCAAATTGCTGCTAAATTATCAGCAGGCATGAGATTTCTCTCTTGCTGAAGATGAATGGAATGTAGATGGCTTATCAGTCTGCGGGTTGTTACATAATTCACAGGTGCTAATTTTTCTAAAAGACTACGGTACATGGCCACTTTCTCCTCCTCGCTACAATCAACACCTGAAATTTAGAAGGAAACTGTCAATAAACATACAAACTCAAGCGATGAACACTACTGGGAATTCTTATACATTTTAGATAAAGAATAAAACATTGTGTAAACACCTACAGATTAATATAAATTGTTTTTGCATTATTCCTGAAGTTGTGTCTGGATACGCTGAACACACAAAACAATATCGATGGCCAAAGGGCAAAACCATGTATTTCTGTTGGCCATGATGCAGACTTCCTATCATACTTTATTTTTTTTTCCTGATAACTGGTCAGCATAATTTTTTGAAAACTTCCTTGACTTTTTTGTTGGTTTGTTTGTTTGTTGTTGCCAGGCTTGTTTCTCCTCAAAAAAATAGAATAGGGGCGAAAATGTTGAAACATTGCAATTGGGATACATCATTTCCCACTTCAGCCATAGACATGAAAATTGATACAAGGGTCATCCATAAAGTGAATTTTTAAAATCTATACATCAGAGACTAAAAATGGCAAATCAAATTTGAGAAAAGTGTTTGCTCTTTTATAACTACAACTTTTTAAAGACGTAAGTACCTGCGGTTGGCGACAAATCAATTTTGACACAGAAACTCTAGCGTAGTTCCATCTACTGAAATTAGACCCACTGTACACTCACTTTTCATAAATCTAGCTTTATTTTTGAATTTTTAGGGCAGTGAAAAGTTAAATCTTAATGATTGAAGATCATAAATTCCATGCATCGAATATTGTATATCCTTTTTAACATTGTCACAAACGGTATTTTTTCCTTGAGAAAGATAGAGCAAGAAGTGCCATTTGTTGGGTTTTATGACTTTCGACTCTCATGGGCAACGTCTATAAAAGAGTGGAAATATTCATTTGAAAGGGGTCTGGTTCCCTCACTGTACTCATAGCTGCCGAGTACCTTGTTTTGGAATATCTTAAAATAACGTTTTTCCAGAGAAGACGTTCATTTTTTCAAGTATTGTCCAGGTATTTTTCATTGTAGCATTTTTCCAGTTACAATTAAACTCTAATTTTCCTTCGAAAAAAATAGTTACCAGTAGCACTACAGAGGAACTTGTGAAGCTGATTGGACAAAAGAGGTTCTGGTAGGTCTCGAAAGAATCGCTTCAATACTCCAGCAACATCGTACTCGGAGTATTCTTGCCGACTTAGCTGGACACCCCATGCATCTTGTCTAAATTGTGCAAGCAGCTTTGTTATGTTAGTACTGCTCCCACTACGTCGGTAGATCCCTTCAGATAAACTGCCTGCAAAGATAAAAATTGAGTAAAAATCATAAATCGAGCAGTAGGTAAGAATCAGGAAAGAATCATCGAAAACACATTTGAGGAAGGAGAAAAGAAAAGAAACCAGATAAAAAAGCAGATCCAGTTGATTCTGGGAATTAGAATGATCTATTTTACGATAATTTGGACGTATTTCTGTCAAATGGAAGCGCCATCGGGGTAGAAAGGTAGAGGGGGGCTTGGATTGGCGGTGAAACCGCGCATTGGGCTCATTTGTTCCTATACTCGCAGTGCTTTTCCATGGCGCTTGGTTCCGTTTGACAGAATGTGCTATCGGGGATTCTAAATTCCTCAAAAGGAACTCAAATTGGCGCTTAGTTCCGTTTGACAGAAATACGTCCATTTGAGAGATTACAATGATACTTCGATCAATGATTTCTTTTCATCTTCCTTTCAAATAAATGCCTTGAAGACCAGTTTAAAAAGTAAGAAGTCTTGATACCTCGTCTACATATGTTATTTTATACGTCTGCTTCCACGGTGCTAGAAAAACACCATAAAAAAGATAATATTTGATGAGAAATTGAGAAAACTCTACAGATGGGTTCAAAATATTTTTAGCCAAAAGTTTGCACTCAGTGCCTTTGGTTCAGAGACATTAATCTACCAAGAGTTGACTTCAGTGTGTCGTGCAACGCAACGTATTAAACATAGAATTTGTGTTGCAGAACAAAGGCGCACAGTGGGAAAGACTGGTCATTCCCTTTGTACCAGACTTAAAGATTTTAACCTTTGTGGAAATTTTTTACGGTTCAAAATAAATAAAAAACAACCATTGGATCCTCCTGCTGATATTATTTTTTGCTTTATTGTGTTCACGAAACTTTTTGGACAACTAATGTAAAACTTAGATCAAGTTTTTGTCTGAAAAATGACTATTTGGAGTTCGTTTACTCCATCAGCTGCAGAGCTTCATAGAGGTATCTTATATTTATAAATAATAAGAGAAAATGTAGCCTTGACACCTTTGCGCTTGATGTTTGTGTTTAATATGATGTGATATATGGTGTACTGCCTGATGATGATTCTATGCAATCAAAAGGCCTCGTAGGAAAAATAAACGGAAAAAAGGTATTAAAGCTCCATTTCCTCTTATTATTTACTCCATCGACCTTGAAGAGTATTATTTTTCTTTCATCATCTCTCTTCAAAAAATAACAAGAAAAACCGCAAAAGTGTTTTTTCTTCCAAAAATATACTAAAAAGATCAAATAGAAGTTAATAAGGATGTCCGCTTCAGAATTTTAAAAATTTGAGCAAGACGTTTGTTTCCAACAAAGACCAAACTTACCGTGGGCATAAATAAAATTGATACATTTGTCTATGATGGTTGGTATTTCATCTTTCGTCAATTGCTGATCGGCTAGATGAGGTCCGTTGTCTACAGCTGCTGTGCGGATGACGTGTTTCCATGCGTTTGTTTCAGCATCTGTGTCCATGAGTAGGTAGAGGGACACAGTTTGAGCATCGATCAAAAGCGTAGGCCCTGGTTCTGATACAGTCAGTCTTTCAGTTCCTTCACTCTCATCTTGAAGCACTAAAAAAGAATTTAAAAAGACATTTGTTTAGAAAATTATTGATGGCTAGCGTTGGGAATATTCCTGACTTTCAAGAGAAACTCGAAACTCCAGGAAAAGAACATTTGAGGGGCTTGGAGGACAAGGCGCATAAGTGCAGTTTTTGCTATTTTAAGTAATGGAAGTTTCGAAATTACAAGGATCCTTATGGCGGAGAGAAAGTTCAAACTAACTTTTTGATGCTTGAAAATTGGAATTCAGGAGCGAATTTTTCACAGGATATGCATTAGGACTAGTTTTACTTGAAATCATTAATATCTCAATTTTTTCAAAAACTGCATTTATGCGCCTTGTTCTGCAAGCTCCTCATTTGAACCAGTCTACACCTTGTTTTTAACCAAAACGATAGAGCTTCAAAAGAGCTGATTGGGTAACTTGACTTCATTGAGCCTTCTAATTGGACCACGTTAAGCAGAAAGGAATCAAGCCACATCAGTTATTGCCAAATTCAATGGGGAAATTTCAATTTTTACATAAAAACGGCTGTGCGGATTTTTGTGCAAATTTCAGTACATTTTCAGCATAGTACAAAATTGACTATTCCGCAGAAGGGATCCGCAGAAAAATTATCTTGTAAAAAATTAAATTTCCCAAAGTTTAGCCATAGCTGATGTGTTTTAGTTCCTTTCTGCTAAACGCGGTCCAGTTCATGAAGAGGCATCTTTGAGTCCCGATCTCAAAGCTAGCTGTTTATAATTTTTTTCTAATTATTCTGCTGATGACCATCTCAGACTGCAAGCAGTCCATTGCCAGGTCTTCAGTTTTTATGCTCAGACTCTCAAATACGTCGATGATAAAATTGACAGCACCAATTGGTAATAACCTTCCGTTTTATTTATATTTTATTTTATCTTTTATTACTGATATATTAGTGACCCTGTAAGTATCAATGAAACACCTAATGATGGATGTTCACGATAAAGTTCAGAATGGCCTTTGTATCTGAATGAGAATAAAAATAAATCTGCTTCAGGGTCGAAATAAACACAAGTAATATTTCGCGCTTTAGAAAGAGTTAGATTTTAAGGATATTAAAACAATTATTCACAAATAGCAATAGCTACAGTTTTTCGGAGAATTTTTGAAGGGAAGTCAATTCTTCATGCTTATACTGCAGCTTGTAGACAAAAAAAAATAGAAATAAAATTGGAGGTGTTCAAAAAGTTATTAGTAACCCTTAAAAGGATGAGTATACTTACTTATGCATCTTGCTTTTCGGAGATCCACTTCACAAATGCTGCCTTTGCCCAGTTTGTAGACTAGAGTTCGTTTACTTAACAAAATCCAGGCGCTCGCCCAGTCGCCACTGACCCCTTCCTGCAAAATAAAAAAAGAACATCGAGAATGTTTGAATGACTTTCAGGTTTGTTATTTCCAGGTTGATAGACCGAGAATACTTTTTGCCAGAGGCGTAGCTGGGAATTCTTTAAAGGGGGAGGAGATCCATTTAAATTATTTTGTGTACGTTCCTGATAATATATTATGTCTGCCCTCCAAAAGTAAAAAAAAAGGTAAATTAAACGAGGCTAAGAGGGAGGGGGGGTCCAGACCCCCTAGACCCCGCCCCCTTTGTCTACGCCACTGCTTTTTCCAAAAATTTAAGTTGAGTCAGAGTGATTTTGCTGTCTGCTCGCCGAAAGTAAATGTCATGAATCATGTGCTTGGAAAACAGGCCCCGGTAGCATTAAAGTATAATTGCAACAATCTCGTGAAACTCTGATCACATGTACACTTAAAAATCTAATCTTGCTATCAAACACGGTACACACTCCAAACTGGGAGGATTGATAATAAAAAGGGCAAAATCGAGAATACAACTATTGCTCCTTATGAGTGATTAATTTTGCCTACCCTATCATTTGAAGGAATTTGACCCGGCTAATCGGTTTCCGTAACTTCGTCATTTGTTGTTGAATGGTGGCCTCCGTTATCTTGATAAAGACTGCGAACAAGCGGACAGCGGCCTCGATGTTGATTTTCATCATGATAATTATTGATACTTAGTTAATGAATTTTTGTTCATTGTAATCAAATTTGCCTACTTAGTCAATTGAAGGAACTTCTCCTGGCAAAAGCGTGACTCAAGGTTCGGCTTGTAACACTTAACCGTGCTAAGGGAAAACGCCGTATGAACATTCTAGAGTTGCCAAATTTCCTTCGATAAAATGTTTATTACCGAGGAAAGTTATTAATATTTTACCTTGAAATTTTCTGCCAATTTAGGTGAATTTGCAAACACAATTTACTATAAAACTGGAAGAAAAATATTCATGAGCTTACCAAGAAATTCATACTTTATCACAGGAAATTTAGCAACGCCTGAGAGCTCATACGGCTCACTGGAAACAAAAGTAGCTAGGATATAAAGTCCAAACTCTTGAAAACAATGACAAGAAAAAACACTCTTGATTCAATCGGATTTTTGCTTAAATCAAATGGATATCCGCTTAAATTAAGAGGCTTGGTTCTCGATTTAAGCAAAATTCCGATTGAATCAAGAGTATTTTTTCTTGTCGTTGTTTTCAAGAGTCTGGACTCTAAATCCAAGCGACTTTTTTTTTCCAGTGCTTTCTTCCTTAGCATGGCAGAATAGAGGTTCGAATTGATGGTGCTCAGCTTACCTTGAGATAACACCAGCCAGCCCGGATGAATTCGACGCTATAGTTGAGAGGGAAGGCGGTGGTGAAACACTCAAGTATCTTCTGCATCCAGACTCGCCTCTCGGTCGTGCACAAGGCCCCGAACATGTGAGGCCGACTCTTTGACACGTATACCTCGAAACAATGGATGTCGTCTCCGTTAACGCTGAAACAAACCAACAGCCAACATTTTAGAATGAAATCGGGAATTTCATTAAAATCATCACGGAAAAAATTAAATTTATGATTTAACAATTCAATTGTTAAAAAAGTGACTGCAATGTTTCAATGTAGATTTTACAACAAAAAAATGCTACTTCAACCACCCCCGTAGTTAAATTAGCTTACAATAGTAGTTAAAGTAGCATTTTTTTCTTCGAAGATATACGTTGAAACGTTGCAGTTACTTTTTTTAGCAATCGAATTGCTAAGTCAGAAATTTAATTTTTTTCATGATATCTTGAGATGTGGCTGCTTAATAAATGACTGGTGTCAGGTTTTCTAAGGAACCATTAGGAAAAAGCGATGACGTTAAAAAATGTGGGCCGAAAACAGACCCAAAAAGTCTTAAAGGCTTTTCGCTCCGGAGAAGATGTCCAACCACACACTTGNATTATTGACGGATTAGTAAACTTTTTACACGCTTTGGAAAATCTCAGAAGTTCGCGGTAGTCACTTTTCGGTAAGGAACTAGGGGACTCGGTTATTGTATCGAGGGGGGGGTCGAAACGATCGCAAAGGCGGTATACTACGTATACGCGCCAAAAACCTGGCCGCGGAAGCCGTACTTACGCGCTAAATACTGCCGTGATAAGGAAAAACGCCATATGAACCTGCAGGCGTTGCCAAATATTCTTTGATAAAACGTGAATTCCCTGGTAAGCATATGAACATTTTCCTTTCAATTTTTCGGAGAATTTTGTTCGTATTTGGTTCTTAAGTTCCTAAAAATTTCGAGGAAAAATATTCATAACTCTCCTAAAAAATAAACATTTTTTCAAAGGAAATTTGGCAACCCTCGAATGTTCATACGGTGTTCTTCCTTAGCACGGCAGTGTTCCCGTTGACCGGATGAGTCACGCGGAGCGGGTGCCGCGCTCGGGTCGTAAAACCGCGATTTGATGGCAGCGCGCGCCGGCTGACGAGTAAAATTAATAAGACTCAACGAACTAGAACCTCCAACCAACGTCTGGATCATCCCAAGACCGGATGGGACGGGGCAGACACTGCAGGCTGCACTCCTTGCACCGGGAGGCCGGATCTGCGGGCTGATTGCTGAAATTGGTAGACATAGCGATGGACAAAGGAGACAAAAAGGGTATGGAGGGATCCATCCAGTGGCGTAACTATACCATACCTGCCGCCACCGCCGGGCGGGGAGGCGCAGCGATGCGAGGGGCGCAAAATGTTGGGGGGAAAAAACGGGGAAAAGAAGGAGAAAAAGAAAAAGAAAATAAAGAAAAGAAAGAAGAAAGAGAGGGAGAGAGAGAGGCAGAAAAGATGAAGAAAGAGGAAAGCAAGGAGAACAAATACTTAACACTCCCACGGGTGACTGTGATGGGTTCATGCAAGTTTCACATTTGTTCATACTTTTTAAGGACTTAAATTTCCTCTTCACTTTTCTTTCTATTCTCATGGTGATACCTTAATTTTCTCCCATTTATTCAGATCTGAATGACTAGACGGGCAGGGGGAGAGGGGGTTCGCCGCTCAAAACTTCTTATATGAAAGGGCGTAGCCTCAGATCGGCGGGGGCGCGCGAAGATTCCTAATTACGCCACCGGAGGGATCCTATCGGTGTAAGCGGGTGGTTGCAATGGACAAAGGAGGTAAGTAATAGACCAACCAACAGCTACCCACGGGAGATCCTATAGTTAGTCTATCATTTTCTCCCTCAGTCTTTAAGAACCACTCATTGCAACCAATAGGATCGCTCCATACTCTTTAAGTCTTCTTTGTCTGTTGCTTGGTCTTTCAACAATCAGCCCGCTGCACTGGAAAAAAAAAAACACATTGGATCTAGAGTCCAGACTGTTGAAAACATTGACAAGACAAAGGACTCTCGATTCAATCAGATTTAAACTTAAATCAAAAGGAAATCCGCTCAAATTAAAAGGCTTGGTTCTTGATTTAAGCTTAAATCTGATTGAATCAAGAATATTTTTTCTTGTCGATGTTTTTAAGAGTCTGGACTCTAGATCCAATGTGTTTTTTTTTCCAGTGTGACACCCGGCGGATCTGAGTCTCAGGCCGATTATACAATGAAAATAATAAGATTTTGACAAATTTCAAATACAAAGACAAATCTACCTTAAAATTTGTAAAAGGGCAATTTTTCATTCTGTAAAAAAACTCTTCGCTTAATCGTCATTACGAGACTACTACACGAAACCGGAAATGAAGAACCCTGCGGGCGGGGGAACGGCTTAAATGGATCTGGAGAGACTTCCATGCAGTGTCCTGATGGCTGCGAAGAAGCAGAACAATTGCTTCGTTAGGAGAGGAATGTCAGAGCCGGAGGCCGGAGAGGACAAGAAAAAGAAATACGCAAAACTGAGCAGTGGCGGGGGTGAATGATCGATTATTGATATTTCCCCGTTTGACGCTATGACAAAGAATCGATTATTAAGGTGTTCGTCGCGAGCACCCTGTCTATCGATCCTTTTCCATGAGTTTAAACGGCAGATCAATCGATATATCGCAAAACACGCCAGGCCACTGAAACTGAGAGCCAGGGGCGGATCCAGCAATTTGGCAACAACGGATTCCCTCAATTTGACCATATGTTAAATAATCGATTCTTGTCGGGGCACCTGGCCCCTCCAAGAATCGATACATTTCCATAGGTTTAAATGGAGAATAACAGTGTTGCCAATTTGCTGGATCCGCCAATGCTGAGAGCGCCAGGCGCATTCGGCAATCGTGGGCTCAGCGTGATTCAATATTTGAGAACAATCAAAGAAAGGTCAAAACTGACCGCGTTCGTTCGGATATCTGCTGCTCTTGCTTTGGAAATATTTGCAAAGCTATTGATTCGATTGCTTTTGGTAATTTCATAGTTTGTTAAGGATCGTCAGAGGTGCATGACTCAATTTTACTGAAGAAGTTTTTAAGATACTTGTAGGAGAAAATAAACACCGCCTCGAAAAGAAAAATCGTGGAGCAGGAAAAAAAAAGAAGACCCATGAGATTTTTCCACACAAAAAAATGACTTGAGGTCGGTATCAAGACAACAGCCGCCACAGGAAGTCGCTCTTAAAAGAGAAAAATTGCTCCTCGATGATGTAAGCAAAGATCCTGGTGACGTCAGAATAATATCAACGAATTGGCTTCTTAGAAATCAAGGATATATCATGTATCTTCCAATTAGAGGCTAAGAATTTTATGAATAATCAGCACAGAGAACAGATCCTTCTCCTCCCCCTCATAAAAAAAAAAAGAAAAAAAAAGAGCAACGCCCTCTTTCGAATCCACGACCAAAAAGGTCAAAGCGTTAGAGTGCCAGCATGAATAATATTTAGTATTATACCGATCAAAATGAATGCCCCAAAGTCAGGATTGACCGAATTTAGAAAATGAAATTCTTTGGCATTTCCCTGACTTCCCTGACACGTTTTGACGAAATTCCCGGTTATAGGACATTTCGTCAACGATTTTTTGTCCGCGCACCTGTTTTTTCCAGTCCTGTTTTTTTCGGCACGGGAGTTTTGGTCCACGTGCCAGTTGAGACCCTAAGGTAATTGGCTTACGTGTTAATACAAACGACAATTGCTCACGACGTTTTTGGATGAAAATATATATTGTCTTGGAAGAATGAGGGTTTGCTTGTTTTTTTATTTTGTACGTTTGGTCCAACGGAGAATAATATATAGTAGAGAGTTTTGGTAAAAATGGGGAGAGCGTCAATTCCATGAGACAAAATTCACTAAAACTCTCTACACCTCTTTGGTGTAACAGGACTCAATTATCTTTCAAGAAATTCCCACCTTGTTATACCTGAACCGGATAAACCTCTACATTTGCCTCAACTAAAGGCTCTTAGATTTTTCCTGTGTACGATAACTATCTTGCTTTATTTTGCGAGGAAAGATCTGTACTTTTAAAGGATGCCTGTCATTCTTAATACGTTCAATTTCGTATAATACTGTGCAACACCTCTGTTGTGAAATAGTTGCTTCAGGCGCCGCTGCACGGCGGCGGGCGGGCGGCTAGCGCTAAACGCGCATTGGCGCCTACAAACCTAAGTGGATACTTCAAGCATTGCGCAATGCGTGAAGTATCCACTTAGGTTTGTAGGCGCCAGTGAGCCTCTCGCGCTGGCAGCACGCCGCTCCACTCTGTTCGGCTTTAATATTTCTACTCGCATAGTCAGCGTTTTTTAACTCATGATTTTGAAAAGTTAGCACACTGTGCATTGATTATTCTCATTTAAACTGATGGAAAAAAAATGTGTATCAACTTATCAAAGGAGAATAATAATATAATGTGTGTTTTTTAAATATTGATGGTTCCGTGTCAAATTTAATGATTTCCAAAGCACTTTAATTTTTTTCTTTTACATTTTGTGCTTTTATTGTGCTGCAGCGAGGTGTACGCGCAACGAAACACTCAAAATTTGACGTATTTGACTCTGAAAGATCGATGTACAAATGGGTTAAAACTAAAGATTGCGTACTTCTTGGTTTTTTTCCCCTCTTTTATTCAATTTTGCAGTTTCTATCGGCACAACTGCGGCTCATTGAGATTAATGTCGCTTGGAAAAGGTTTTACAAATATTTGTCACGTTTTAAAAATATAAATGTTTTCAAAATGAAGTAATAATTTCGTAAAGAAAAAATAAAAAAGTACCTATACATATATAAGGTATATTGTACATTCAATATTTTAAGGATATAAATAAAACCAAATATTCACCAATGACAATTTAAAAAGATGATTCAAAAGGAGAATTCGAAGAATTCGAGGAAGAAATTCGAATAAGATTAAGGTCCTTTTCTTTGTTTAAAAGAGCTCAATTCTGATTCAGCTATGACTTAACTGACATAATGAGTCTGATCTAGATCAGTTCAGGGTTTATCAGTTCTTATCTATATTTACCTTGCATGAAAAAACTTTCATTTTTTTATACCATTGCAGAGTAGATAAACAAATGGTTCATTTTATCGTGGAAGATCTTCCCTCCAACTGAATTTGAAAGAAACCTCGTCAGTGCTGCGATAATGTTAGGTTCAACCCCTGCATGCAACTATTCCTGTTCAGGGGTAGTTCTTGTTGCATATCAATGAAATGAAGGCGTTTGACTTTCCTTGCTGTTAATCTTGTGCGCGGTGCACGGTGCTCATGGACCGGTAAAGGTTGCCGATGAGATGTCAAAGCAATTGAATGCTTTATGGACGTATTTATGCCAAAAGGAACTATGTGCATAGGGTTTGCGTGAGACATAGTTCCTTTTAGCATATATAGGTCCATATATTATTTGGATCTATACAAGATGGACTGGATATCCAGATCATGAGAATACTCGGTTATCGTATATTGTCGTGTTAAGGAAGAACGCCGTATGAACTGAACATTCGAGGGTTGCCAAATTTCCTTTGATAAAATGTTTGTTTTTGAGGAAAGTTGTGAATATTTTTCCTTGAAATTTTCAGGACATTCAGAGCAAAATCCGAACAAAATTCTCAGAAAAATTTAAAGAAAGATATTCCTAAAACCAGAGAATCCGTGTTTTATCAAAGAAAATTGGACGTATTTCTATCAAACGGAACTATGTGCATTATGACGCGAGCCCTGTTATACATGTATTCTTATGGGTCTCAGGGCTCATGTCTAAATGCACATAGTTCCGTTTGACAGAAATACGTCCAATTGGGCAACGCTTGGAGGTTATTACGACGTTTTTTCTCAGTATGACAGTTTAGGGGCCTTTTTNCGACTCCTCTTACAAAATGTTCACCTGTGCCGTAGTATCGTTTTTGAAGCGGGAAGCTCAAAAAACCGCAAATTTCTTACGCAGACTGTGAAGTTATGAGTGCATTTCAGACTTTGCCGATGCGCTCATCGTGATTTTTGAGGCATTATCTATAAGAAACAACTCTTATTTTTGCTCTAGCAAAAGTTTGCAACAGGCCCATTGGGCAACGCTTGGAGGTTATTACGACGTTTTTACTCCGTATGACAGTTTAGGGGCCTTTTTTCCAGCTCTTTCTATGACATCTGTGGTCAAATGAAACTATTTTCGCTCCCGCTTACCCGGAAGCAAGGAGCGTGACATCCAGTTCTGCCATGCTAAGGAAGACCGCCGTATGAGCCTTCAGACGTTGCCGAATTTCCTTCGATAAAAACCAAATTTACTAGAACAATTGTAAATGTTTCCCCCCAAAATGTCCGGACAATTTTGTACGCAATTTAATCTAAAATATCTGAATATTTTCAGGGAAACAATGCTTAAATTGCGTCAAAAATACACGTTTCATCGAGGGAAATTCGGCAACTCTCGAATGTCCATACGGCGTTTTTTCTTAGCACGGCAGAGTTCTAGATTAGGCTGGGCTAGGTGGGCGTTCCTTGATCCTGTTAAGTTCCTCTTCCTAATTACTAGACGCTTCAACTGTTGACGTCAGTGGGTGTCGCAGCAGCTCGGGGAGGTACGATGTCGGTGGCCGACAGACGGTTCCAAGTTTGGTGACCCCAACCTCGGGTGCCACCAATTTCCGCGATAAATTCAGCAATCAAGAGCTTCATTTGTCGAGCCAGCACCAGGTCCAAGCGGGCCGATGATTCAAATTGATAGAAAAAGCGATAAAAACAAAGATGACGAGGGGAAAATGGTGCAATCCTATAGGTGGAAGCTTGTAGTTGCGATGGACAAAAGAGATAAGTGATGACTGACTAACGGCACACTGGAAAAAACAAAAAACACATTGGATCTAGAGTCCAGACTCTTAAAAACATCGACAAGAAAAAGTACTCTTGATTCAATCAGATTGTTAAATTAAGAACCAAGCCTCTCAATTTGAGCAGATTTCCTTTTGAATTAAGCTTAAAACTGATTGAGTCCTTTTTCTTGTCAATGTTTTCAAGAGTCTGGACTCTAGATCCAATGTGGTTTTTTTCCAGTGTGTGAAACAATCTCTCCTTCTACAAGGAGACATTTTGCAACTTTGAGATGTGGTCACATTATTTCACCCGGCAAACAACGTAATATGAGAAAGTGTGATCTATAAATGAACGAAATATGAGATTATTATTTGAGGGGAACTAAAAGGAAAGGTTTAACAACCGGTCGCTGGCTTAACTTTCGAAACAGGAACCGACGAAAGGAGGCACTAGCACTACACTAATAAATAAAATACGTGTTCCAAAGAACGTCTCAATCCTCACTCTCGTGAAATAAAAGAGAGCGAACGTGTCATAATCGAGCTTGAAAGCTACTAATCATAATAAGTCTTTTTGAATGCCCCATCGCTTATTGAATCGATCATTGATTTATGTAATACGTTAGCGCGCGGTTTGATCCAACACTTGTTTTGTTTTGGGCCCGCGCGCTTTCGATCGTCTTGTTTTCAAATTACGATGCTCTGGAAAGAGACCTCGCGCCTCTAGTATTTTATGCATCCGATTACTGATAATCTTTTTCACGACTAAATTTTATAGCTCGTTGTGCTGTATCACTTAGGCCTTGTCTCCACGGGCCGTTTCACGAGATTTGTCCCGGGGAAAAATCCCACTTGCGATGTTGCCAGTACCAAGTATGGTCCTTTTACCCTTAGGACCCACTGAGAGAAGAGGAAGAAGTGTAAACGAATTGTGCGATATTTTGTTGATTACTTCATTGTTCATGTTTGTTTAGTTAAAATAATGTGTCTAATTGTCAATTGAGTGCAATTATTACTTTAATTCCGGTTAAATACTCAACTTTAATTAAGTTATCTTCCCGCGCAAACTGGTCGCAGGACCGTATGAGCCTCGTCCCGTGGAGACGGTAACTGGGAAAAACCCCACAAGTTTCATTCCTGCGATTCGAACTTGGGACAAATTCCATGAAAACGTCCCGTGGAAACAAGGCCTTAGGAATATTTTTCCTTGACATTTTCAGGAACTTTAGGTGAAATTGCGAGCAAAGTCATCTGAAAAATTCGAGAGAAAATATTCATAAGTTTACCAGGAAATTCGTGTTTTATCAAAGGAAATTTGACAACGCCTGAAGGTTCATACGGCGTTTTCCCCTAACACGGCAGAATACCTGTACGCATCAGAATCCCCCCTCTTGCTTTTAACTGTTTTTAAAATTATATTTCGCATTAAATCATATCCAAATATTACCATGATTTTAATCTCTGTAAAACGCTCGAAAAACCGTGTTGACATCGGCAAATTCTAACCCGTAACAGGCAACGGAGAGTGACCGTAATCTAGTCGCCAAACTCAGGAGATCAATCGGGCATGACGATCAGGCGCTGGCCGAGTAGAAAGATATCAACTACGGCATCGTTTTTAAGGATCTAAAATGAACAATTATCCGCACTATTTTGCACCAATGGCGGGATTTAAAAAATGGCAAGCCACCGCGACGAATCGCCGATGCCCGATCGAGGGCAATCGGTAAACAACGCGAGGAAAAATTACGAAAACCCCGAAAACAAAAACCGCGACCGATCGTGAGTTTTGTCGAACGCGAGGGAAGTTGCAGATCGAAGTTTCTTCGATGGATTTTTTCGAATCGAGAAAATTATAAAGAAAAGCGGGTCGATCAGCCGAGAGGCCTGCGGGCCGATTATTGAAATTGATAGACAAAGCTATAGACAAAGAACACAAAAGAGGTAAACTGGAAAAAAAACACATTGGATCTAGAGTCGAGACTCTTAAAAACATCGACAAGAAAAAATACTCTTGATTCAATCAGATTTAAGCTTAATTTGAGCGGATTTCCTTTTGATTTAAACTTAAATCTGATTGAATCAAGAGTCCTTTTTTTTGTCAACGTTTTCAAGAGTCTGGACTCTAGATCCAATGTGTTTTTTTCCCCAGTGTATTGATGGATCCTATTGGTGGAAGCGGGTGGTTGCAATGGACAACGGAGGTTGGTAATAGACTAATTAACGACAACCCACGAGAGACCCGATAGTTAGTCCATCATTTTCTCCCTTAGTCTGTAGAAACTACCCATTTCAACCAATTGGATAGCTCCATACTCCCTATGTCTTCTTTGTCTTTAGCTTTGTATATAAATTTCAATAATCAGCATGCAGCTCTTCACAAATCAGTATTAAAAAAATGAGTCGCATTCCTAAAAATCGTATAATCCCTGGTAAAAATTGGTAGTAGAATCTGTGTTCTAAAATACCATTGACCTACGGCCGGCTGTAAGATTTCCAATAGCTTCTATAGCCGGCTACACAATTTCTTATAGCCTTTTATAGCCGATGGCGATCAAGCAACTCACTGCCAGGCGATAAAGTGTATGCTAAACATCACTCATTACGGATGCTCTCTTTTTGGGCCGTAGTGTCTTGATTTATTTTGCGAGGAAAGCTCCGTACTTTTGATGGATGCCTGCCATTCCTAATATATTAGAGCGCCTTCAGTTTCGTATGATACTGTGCAATACCTCTGGGGTGAAATAGTTGCTTCCAGCGCCGTGGCACGCTGCGGTGCGGCAGGCGGGCAGCCAGCGCGGAACGCGCATTGACGCCTACAAACCTAACAGAGATACTTCACGCGTTGCGCAATGCGTGAAGTATCCTTGTTAGGTTTGTAGGCGCCAGTGCGTCGCCGCTCCGCTTTGTGTTAGGCTCTAATATTTAATCTCGCGGAGTCAGCGTTTTTCAACTCATGATTTTGAAATGCTTGCACATCCTGTATGAATTATTCTCGTTTTGATCGATGAAAAAAAAAATATGTATTAAAGGAAAATATAACGTGTCTTTTGTAAATATTAAGGTGGTTCCGTATCAAACTTAATGATTTCCAAAGCACACGAATTTCTACACAATTTCTTATAGCCTTTTATAATCGATGGCGAAAAAGCAACAGCCAGGCGGTAAAGTGTAAAGCCCGGATATAGGAACTATAGCCCGCCCGTATAATTTTTTATCGCTTCGTATAGCCCGGCCGTATGGTTTTCTCCGCATTCTACAGCCAACTATATGATTTTCTGTAGCCTTCTTTAGCCGGCTATAAAAATTCCTATGGTTTTTTGAAACGCAGCTCTTATCGCCAATTTTTACCAGGGATGTAAAAAGAGTGAAATCGTCCAGAAATTATAAACCATCAATTAGTACCGGTCGATCAGTCAATAGTATTAATAGTGATATTATGTCGTTGCGGAAGTTTGCGCTGTTTTCGAGCAACTATTTTAACTCCCCGGAGATCAAATTGCATATCGAATGAATTGAAGGAACTTTGAATGGAGGGGGTGAGGAATCAAGCACGCAGTAGTGCAATTAAAGGTCTTACGTTGTTGCGGAATTTTGCATTGTTCTTGAGCAACTATTTCAACTCCCCGGAGATGAAATTGCCCATCGAATGAATGGAGGGAACTTTGAGACAAGCGTTGCTTTACAGCACACTACGCTGATTCATTAGCTCTTAAATTAAAACTCCTACACGTTCAATTATGTCTCAATCCAAATGGCTTACGAATAATCTGCGAATATTTTCGGAATGTACGTTCAGAAACCTAGACTTCTATTTTGAAAATTTGCATAGACTACATCTGAACTTTGCAGCGTAAAGCAAGGCGGTAACTTACATTTATGGAAAGATGGAAATTGACGCAGTGAATTCTAGAACAAACCATGGCTAAACATGAAATGTTGCATTGTTTAAATGAGAAAAATCAGGATTTTACTCCCCAGTATTATACAGATTGAGACACATTTCAAAAATTGAAAGAAAGCGAACTCATTTTGAGTGTCTAGCCTGCCAGAGCTCTTCCGGCAAATCTCATCTCCTCTTACCTGCCTCAATCCATCAATCTACGAAAAAATTCAAAAATTACGTTTCGTAAAGGATGGGATCTAAAAAGAAAATAGGTATGCTTGCTCGCAAAGCAACACAGAGATGAAATCAAAGCTAACTATGATTAACCTGGGTTAAGGTCATCGAAATTGGTAGACGCTGGACATTACTGGACAAGACCGAACGCATGGGACGGAAGCAATTTGGACGATGGCCAATTGCGACTGCATTAGACTGGACTGGTCAGTGGTCGGCTACTGTCATCCGACGCTGCCGATTTTCTACATTTAGTCCATAATTATACAACATCTCAAAAATTATTGATCCACCCATCGCGACCGATTTGGAGAAAGGTAAACACCTGATTTCCCTCAGTAATTCAGCCGTGCTAAGGAAGAACGCCGTATGAGCCTTCAAGCGTAGCCGAATTTCCTCGGGAAAATCACTAATTTTCAGGAAAATGTTTGAATATTTTTCCGCAAATTTCTTAAGTTGCCAAATTTCCTTGGATAAAATGTTTGTTTTTGAGGAGGATTATGAATATTTTTCCTTGAAATTTGCAGACACTTTAGATCAAATTACAAACAAAATTAACTGAGAAATTGGCGGAAAAATATTCAAACATTTTCCTGAAAATTAGTGATTCTCCCGAGGAAATTTGGCTACGCTTGAAGGCTCATACGGCGTTTTTCCTGGACACGGTAGAATTTGTCTAAAACGGACGTACACGTAACACGGACGTTACTAACTCCGAAAAGTCTCTACCATGGCACTGTGCAGAATGATTCGCACAAAGGTTGATGAAGATGTAACACAGATTTTAGAATTTTTTTTTTCTTTAATTGAAACATCGAAACTACACAGGGCATGAGTAACTTGGCATTTTAAAAATTCGCAGGTATTGGTTCTGAAAAAATCACCAAATGGCTGAATCAGTGTCGATTCTTGTAATGGAGAATTATTAGCACAAAAAAAGTTTATTGCTTCATCTGAGAGTGCCTAATGAGCTGAGTTCGCTGTATTTTTCATACTTTTTTTCTGACATGGGAAATTGGAGAAAAATAGATTTAAAAGTGCCGAGAAGTGAGAAAATGTGCCGCCTTATGACGTCATCTGGGGGCATTTTCCATAAAAACACATGTATTCTAGCAGATTAGGTTATTTTGTCATATTTTCTCCAATAATTGTTCAATTTAGAAACCAAGGATATTCTAGTGCTCAATTTTTCTAGCAGTATCATTTTCGAGATGAAATTCACAAAATGTAAGACGCCTGCAAATTCTCTATTGGCAACACTGTTTTTCCACCATTTCGATGCATATAAGGCAATCGATTCTTGGTAAGGCAGCTTGCCTCGCCTAAAATCGATACTTTCAATGGATTTAAATGGAGGAAAAGCCATGTTGCCAAGGTCACTGCACTGAGCTGAACTAACGTTTCCTGGACTAACATTCCCCTAAAACTTTCTCTCCTCCACAATAACAAACACAAACGTGACAACTATGATGAGATTCAAAGATCAGAGCGTTAATGTCTAGCATCGAAACATCCTCTGATTGTCTCGAGCTCCACCTCAAAGACGCCCTTTTACGGCAGCTTTAGGCGGAAGAGAGGTCTACTGATCATAACCATATCCCTTCCTTTTTTACGGACTGATAAAAGCGTAACGTCTCAAGGAATTGCACTGTGAACCAATTGGTTGTATTTGTGTCAAACGGAAGTATGTGCATTATGACGCGAGCCCTGTTATTCATATATTCTTATGGGTCTCAGGGCTAATGTCTTAATACACATAGTTCTGTTTGACTGAAATACAACCAATTGTCGACTATCTTGATTTGAATGCTAAAACTTTAGTAGATGCTTGGGGAAAGAGAATTATCTCTTTTAGAAAGTTCACTGACATTTGCAAGAAAATCCGCACAAACGTGATCATGTAAAAAATTAAGTTGCCCAATGGACCACTAGACTAGGCAAAAAATATAAAGCACTCTGATACGTGTTCCTTCACCAAAATTTCACAAAGAACACAATTCGCGCAACGAAAATTACGGAAATTCACTCCTAACCAAGATATTCAATGTTTCTTGACGCGCGAATTCAAACCTCCCGCTCATGAAAATTCAATGGTCTACGGGGGTCAAATCGCACACCGTGTCAGTCTCTGCAATACGAAAATATAGTAGCCTCGATCGTGACGCTATGGCTCAGCTGTAGCAAATTGTTTACACTTTGAACGATAAAGGTTGGGAAAGGAACAGTGCCTGCCGAAACCGTGTCGTTGACTCATGTAGAGTATTTGAGTTTCTTGTGACCGGGCAATTTAAATTTCCTGTAACTAATGTGAAATTAAATCGTTATTATCTTAGTTAGGAGTTGATTTCAGTAATTATTGATGCAAGAATCGTGTTTTACGTGAAATTTTGGTTAAAAACACATGTTTTTAACCAAGAGCAAGGGTGCCACACACGGGAGGGATGAGGCGCCCAAAAGTGAGGCTCTGCTGCGCGCGCACGTCGCATGGGACGCACGTGTGTTTGTGTTGTGAAACCCAGATCTGGGATCTGGTCCATTCATCCCGTCGCGATCCCTACCCCAGCACGGAATTCTAGTACGGTTCTTGTATCCTTTTCTTGTTTTTATTCAACATTGACCTAATGTTTTACTGTTCCTGATAGACTTTAATGTTAATTTTTGGTCACCTTTTTCTGTTTCCTCTTTAAAAAAATACATGAAAACAAAAAAGATACAGTTTTTAATCAATTCCTATTTCCTTTTTCCCCTCATGACAACGGTANACTTTTTTTACTTTAATACTGTGCATTTGAGAAGAATGTATTATGGAACTCGCCCCTTGGGTTCGAATCTGCCGCGAAATTACAATCCAAACATGCGACGTGCGCGCGCAGCAGAGCCTCACTTTTGGGCGCCTCATCCCTCCCGTGTGTGGCACCCCCAAGAGCAACATGCAACATGTTTTTTATCAGAGTGCTTGAATTCGCACCTTGTAAAGAGGTCCATTAAATTGTACAAAAGCTGATGTGGCTTGGGTCCTTTCAGGGTTGCCACAGAATTTAGAAAATAAAATTCCCTGACATTTCCCTGATTTCCCTGACACATTTTGGTGGAATTCCCTGACAATTGAAGATATGACGGATGGTTAGGAAGGCATAATTGAAAATAGTTTTCAGGCAAAATTTGCACTGAAAAAAAATTCTCGGTGTATTTACTAAGAAAAGGGTAAAATTACCAAGAATTCAGGGTTCTATTTGATCCCAGTTTTTTCTTGGTAAAATTATGACTTATGGAATTGGTAATTTTACCGAGAAATCTCGGTAAAATTATTGACTTTCTCGGTAATTTCACTGGACCCCGGTAAAAACGCTAATATTTTTATCGACTGTGGTAGAATTGCCGAGATAAAATGGCGAAGTTACCGGGAATTGATTACCAATAAAAGTGGTATTCTTACCAGAAAAAAACAGTAAAAATACCGGTTTTTAGGTAAGCTTACCAGTCTGTCTTGGTAAAATTACCAATAATTGGTAAAAAAATTGAGATGGTAAAGGTACCAACGGACCTTGGTAAAAACGCCGAGAATTTTTTTTCAGTGTGTTGTTCGAAACCTCAAACCCATTCTAGAAAGCACACGAAGGTGATTTAACAAATTTTCCCTGACATTTTCGTCATTTGCGTCATTTTCCCTGACATTTCCCGGTTTTTCCTAACTTTTTAAAATTCCCTGACGTTTCCCGGGTTTCCCTGACTGTGGCAACCCTGTCCTTTTCGCTTGGCGCGGGTCGATTACTTAGTCTTCACTCCAACAGTCTACTCCGATTCGACGCTGGAAAATATAAAAAATAAACAATAGAACTGGCAACATGGAGCGAGAGATGCGAGGATGGACGCGGCGCAACACAACGAACCGCACGTGAGCGCGTGGATACGGCGCAGGCACACGCTCGGAAGCTGCATGGACCGGTCAGTCCGCGGCAGCGTTGCCTTATTTCTCAGAAAAATAAAACTTTTTGCGATGAATTACATAGAAAATCCAGAAAAATACGCGAAAACTGGCGGTGCTGATGAGTGCGCCGCGGCTGGGACCCGAGCCACTTACATCATCTCGTCGAGAGCCTACTTGAGAGAGCGAAATGCGTTGCGATCGGTTCGGATCGGAAATGGCTCCGTCCATAAGTGGAGACTAAAATATGAGAGGATAACTAAGACCATGATTGAATCAGTGAGAACGAAAACATACCAACTCGAAAAAATGAAAATAATCAGGACACACACAAAACTGCACAGAGGGTGAAGAAGTTAGCCTAGGAAAAATATGTTTGGTGCCGAAGGACAAGCACTTTAGGATACTTGCAAGGTATAAGTTGGAACGGATGCGCTAAATTCAATGAAAAATTGACTGCCTGTTTGGTTAGGTTAGGTGTTTAGCATACTTGGGAAACTGAAGGCGCTTTTTCGCGATCGGAACCACGTCGCGTCTTTGCCTGGTGTGAAACGAAAATTATTGTAAGGATCCAGCACGAGTTAGTTCCTTTCCGCATATTCTGTTGCAATATTGGAATAAACCAGGACGGAGTAGCTTCCTTTCTTTTAATTAATTCCGTTCTATTAAAAAAAAAAAAAAGTCACATTGAATACTTTGAGTTATAAATTGAATTGTTTCAGTTCAAAAGTCCCATAGAAAATTTTCAGTTGTTACGAAGTGAAATTTCGGTTGTTCCGAGCTATTTTTGAAAAAAGGACCGCCAAACCTACCAGCAAGATTTTCTCAAAACGGCTAAGAACTCGTTAATTCCTTTCTACTATTATTGCGGTCCATATTCTGAAAAGCCAAGTTGCAAAATTTAGAGGCAATGCAGGGCTATTAACTTAATTACTTTATTACGGAGATTTTCAGAATAGTCCTTAAAATACTGAAATGATCGGTCAATCTCGAAGCTTAAAAAATGTCTCACGAACAAAAGGTTGTGTTACTTCAGACAGGCAATAATTAAAACATTCTAACCTGATGTTGGATTGTCCATTAAGACGAAATTTAAAGAAGAAGTTTTAGCGTAATCTGGCCGGAGAGTAAACTGATGGTACGATTGAACACCTTCAAAATTACCTGGAACAAAAAACAAAAAATAAAAATTAGCTTTTTGGACATTAAAAGCTAGTTACTTGCAGATTTACGTGTCGTTATCAATCACCAACTCATCAAAGGAGGAGGAATATTTCCGCTCATTGATCTATAATGCAGTGGCGTGATGTGCTTTGCGATAAATCGATTGATCCGTCATTTAAACCCGTGGAAAAGGATCGATAAACTGGGTGAAAAATTACGTCTCAAAATTCAAGCACCAAAGAGCTAAGAAGGAGATAAAATCAGTGCGTGTCAAACAATCAAAATAAGTTACAGAGCAGTGGATGGCGGGAGTTTAATGACTTTTCCGCACGTGCTGTTTATCCTTGTTCTCTCTTGGTCCCTTTCTTAACAGAGAAGAAACGGATACAAGCTCCTCATAAACTACACAGTGAGACATATAAATGCCGTTTCAAACAATTGCCTTGATAGATCGCACAACGACCGATAACACTAAAAAAACGAAATATTTTAGACGTCAGAAAAAGTTATCTAACACGCTTTTAAACAAAAGAAGAAAAAAAACGTATCGCTGCTTAAAAACACCACGAAGTTACTCGTTTTAATAAAATACCATGGCTTTCAGAAAAAAACGTTTTAAATATCCTCACCGATTCACTGTACACAACCTTAATTTCTGAAAAATATAGATAAAAATTGTGGATGTTATATGGAAACTTAAAGGAAGTCTCTTCAAAAATGTAAAACAAACTTAGAGATTTGTGAACTGAAAAAAAAAAAAAAAAAAAAAAAAAAAAATTCACAGAACTGAAAAGATTTGACTTGTGCACGGCCGGACCCAAGTTTGGCAGGGATTAAATGCTGAGGAAAGGCAAGAAAAATCGCATTTGATGCGAAAAAAAGCATTTGATGCATTTTTTTGGTTTTTCTGTAAAAATTAAAAATGAGTCTGTGATTTGAAGTTGAGCGTCTTTTTCGCATTTTCGGTTGTCAAATCCGAATTCTATTTCAGGTAAATCTCTCTTCCGGAGTTAAAGTAACAAGGAGGTATCAAACCTTTTGCAAGGCCGGATTAAGGGGGTGGCCACATGGGCCGCGGCCCATGGCGGCAAACCTATAGGGGGCGGCAAATTTTGCAATTTTTTTAAATGTTGGTATTAAAAAAAATCGGATTTAGAAAAATAAAATTACTAACGAGAAAAGGCGACAAAACCTCTCATTTCCTGAGAGTATAGTAATTCATAATTTTTTCGTCTTTCGGTGATACAAGAGACAGCACATTTTATTACTCAAGTTAAGAGAGAAACCGAACACGCAATTTGGCTTGGAACGGCGCGACTTAGAGAGAAATGATGACGAGGACTCAAGATGAAAAGGAGAAACCCTCGGCGTGGCGATCGGCAATTAAGCGATCAGCGGCATATATTAGCGCCTACAAGACTGCACGAATACTTCTCGCATTGCATCAGACACAGTGCTGCGGTCATTGCGGTCAGCGCGAAATGGTTAGCGCCTACAAGAATACATGAATACTTCACGCATTGCGGCAAGCACAGTGCTATCAGCGTGAAACGCATAGCGCCTACAAGACTGCGTGAATACTTCACGCTTTGCGCTAAACGGTGATGTCTGCGCGGCGCGGCGGCGGAAGTTAAAATCATTAATCCACATTTATGTTTGTTCTTTCATAATTTTTTCGTTCATTTCTTATGAATGGAAGGCCTTGTCCACACAGAGATAGGTTTACGAAACTTAAATTTCGCGCAAAGTTCCGTGAACTTTTGCTAGTAGTGTTGCCAAGGGCTTTCTCAAAACATGTGTTCAACACGAGTAAACGCGTCTTATGCACCCCTCCCCCGCTGGCACGTTCATTAGATGGTTTTTTATTGATGTTTCAAAACGAATAAGAAGGGGGCGGCAAGTAGGTAAATACGGCCCTGTGTACCTGCGCAATTTTCGTTGAAAATGTGTCCGACTTGTGCATGAAATCAAAAGAAAAATCATTGAAATTTTCAATTAGTAATTCCGAACATGTTCCTGGTTAAAGCGCAATTTACGAAGGAAAGTCTGGCAACGTTGAAATGTAACTACGTTCTTTCGTGGAGAAAATAACAGAATGTGATTCTAGGCGTGGTGATCAGTTTCCTGCCTAAGATTTAGAATGAAACCAGTATATTTTATCGAAAACTTTGATAAAACTTCTGCTTGCTCCTGCTGGAAAATCTGCAGTTGCGGACTAGCGCCACTGCACCATACTGCCGTGCTAAGGAAGAACGCCGCATGAAAATTCGAGAGCTACAAAATTTACTTCGATAAAATGTTTATTTGTGAGGCAAATTATGATTATTCTTCCTTTAAATTTGCAGAATCTCTAGCAGTGTTCGAAACTCACTTTCGAGTTTTGGGAGCCATGGCGCATCAAGCTCGATTTTTAGGTTCCATTGAAGATTTTTTAGGAGCCAAATTGACTTTTTGCCTATACATTACGGCGCATTTAGTGAAAAGTTAGACGCAAGATGTTTTTTTAATAGAACTATAGTAAGTAGCTGTAACTTGGGGACGACAAAAGCACTAAGAACGGAATCGTGAGGAATAAAAAAGGCTTTCACTTGTAGTGCTGACAATTCTGAGTTTTTTCAATTCAAATAGATTTGAATTTCTTTCTTTGTGTGACTTCCTGTGAAAATCCAGATTTTTAGGGGGCAATTTTTGGAGGTCACGTTGGCGCAAAGCCTTCATTTTTTAGGCGCCATGGCCGATTTTGTAGGCGCATTTGACATGTTGGCGCCTGTGAGTTTCGAACACTGATCTCTAGGTGAAATTGCGATTAAAATTATCTGAAAAATTGGGCGGCGAATATTCATAAGTTTACCAGAAAATTCGCGTTTTATGAAAGGAAATTTGGCAACGCCTGAAGGTTCATACGGCGTTTTTCCTTAGCATGCACTGGAGGTTCCAGACCGCGGGAAACATGAGCTCTTTTCCGTGGCATTCACGTCTTTGCTGCTGACAGCTGACACTGCTGACAGTCGAGTTTCCCCCGCAAACAACACTGCGTGGAAGTGTGTCGCTCGCAGACAACTGCACCTACAAAACACCTACCGCGCGAGGTATTCTTTTACCATCCAGCGAGTAAGTATACCACTGCCGTGCTAAGGAGAAACGCCGTATCAACCTTTAGACGCTGCCATATTTCCTTCGATAAAAACCTAATTTTCTGCATGCTTTCGTGGTTGCGTTTTGGACACAAAACAAATGCATTTTCAGGTTAGAGATTGGCAGAAGAGGACGGTACTTTACTTGAAGGCACTGTTTTCATTGGCTCTCTGGAGGAATATTGTCACTTACTGCTATATTGGCTAAAAAAGCTACGCACTGGAAAAAAACACATTGGATCTGGAGTCCAGGTTCTTGAAAACATTAACAAGAAAAAAATGCTCTTGATTCGAGCAGATTTTTGCTTAAATCAAAGGAAATTCGCTCAAATTAAGAGGCTTGGTTCTTGAATTAAGCAAAAATCCGATTGAATTAAGAGTATCTTTTCTTGTCGATGTTTTTAAGAGTCTGGGCTCTAGATCCAATGTGTTTTTTTTCCGCACTTTCGGCTTTCTCATTAGTCTCGTTTTTATACAATGAAGATAAATTTTGCTGTTTCAGCAATTTCAGTGATTTCTTGTAAAAGAGTTTGGCGAACTTTGAAGGACACTCGATTTAGAAAATTTGACACCTACTGCTCTCTTCGCTATCACGACAGTTCTGCTTCGCACGGTCCACTTGATAGACTTCTTTCGCATGTGTTCTGCCGTCCTAAGGAAGAACGCCGTATGAACATTCGAAAGTTGCGAAATTTCCCCGAGTAAACCATGTATTTTTGAAGAAAGTTATGCGTATTTTTCCTTGAAATTTTCCGATACTTTAGATTAAATTGGAAACAAAATTGTCTGAACGATTGGAAGAAAAACATTCAGAATTTTCCCAGTTTTGTTGGTTATTAAAGGAAATATGGCAACGCCTGAAGGCTCATACGGCGTTTTTCCTCAGCACGGCAGTATTTACCACCGATGATTCTGATTTTTCCGCAAGATTCTCCTATATTGAAAAATACAATGCCGTTGGAGGTGTGACGAGGATATTATTTATTTTTCCGTCGATAGACCGAGGAGAGCCGAGGAGTCCTCCAACGCGGACTGCGGCGTCCTTTTGAGTGGACGACGTTATCCGAGACGGGACACTGTCACGCTTAGCTTGGAGAACACGGTTCCCATACTTCCGCAAAAATTAATTACGATCATGGGTAAGTCGCCGCCGTGCGACACTTGGCGACCGGAGAAAGTCTACCATGACTTGCCCACGTTCAAAGTTCAAACCGTATCCCCAACGAAGCTGTGAACTACGAGATGGGTCTCGTAAGCTGCTGTGCGAAGGAAGAACGCCGTATGAGCTTTCAGACGTTGCCAAACTTCCTTTTACAAATCACGAATTCATAACGGAATTTCTCATATATATTTATCTTCTTATTTTTCAGAGAATTTTGTTCGTAATTCGATCTAAAATTTGGGCAAATTTCAAGGAAAAATATTTATGATTTCTTTTAAGAACATATTTTTTCTGAGAGGAGATTTTGCAACTTCTGAAGGCTCATACGGTGTTCTTCCTATACATGGCAGCAAGATCCTCAGGGACCGCTCAGAAAATACGTCCTCGACAGTGGCGAGGAGTGAATGATCGATTATCGATATTCCTCCATTTGAAGCTATGGTAAAGACTCGATTATTAAGGTGTTCGTTGCGAATACCCTGTTTATCGATCCTTTCTCATACACTGGAAAAAAAACCAAATTGGATCTAGAGTCTAGACTCTTGGAAACATTGACAAGAAGAAATACTCGTGAATCAATCAGATTTTTGCTTAAATCAAAAGGAAATCCTCTCAAATTAAGAGGCTAGGTTCTTGATTTATGCAAAAATCCGATTGAATCAAGAGTATTTTTCCTTGTCGGTGTTTTTAAGAGTCTGGAGTCTGGATCCAATGTGTTTTTTTTCCAGTGTAGGTTTAAATGGCAGATAAATCGATAAATCGCACAGCACCCCACGCCACTGGTCTTACGCTTTAACTGGAGGATAAAACCTCAGCAAAAGGTGATGAATTCGCCTCATTGGACCAGGACCAGACCAAGTATGACGTCGCGACCTCATGATGATCCGAAAACCATATCATCGCATCGGCCGGTGAAATCGGGGAGAAAGATAAGATAATAGTCCATCACAAATCTATTGTCTTCGTTCCCCGTCAATTTTTCTTTGTATTTATTTATTTTTTTGTGTCATAAAACAACTCTGAGAGGCGCCTACCGTACAGTTCTGCCGTGCTAAGGAAGAACGCCGTATGAGCCTTCAGACGTTGCCAAGTTCCCTTCGATAAAAACCGAATGTGGAGGACAAATTTTGAATATTTTCCCCCAAAATTCTCAGACAATTTTGTACGCAATTTAATCTAAAATATCTGAAAATTTCAAAGACAAATATGCATGAGTGTCGTTAAAAATATAAGTTTGATCACTCGAAATTTGGCAACTCTGGAATGTTCATACGGCGTTCTTCCTTAGCACGGCAGAGTTGACGATGAGCTGTGGAGACAGCTTTAATAGGCGCCCGACTTCCCGCTGCCGGCTTACTCATCAGCGCAACAATGGGTGGGAGAGAGTCGTGTTGCAAAATCAACCTAATCAACGAGCTTGCAGATAAACAATTCGCTGGCTAACCGCGAAACATCGCTCGCAATAACATAGCTTCTGTTTCCTGAGTTGCGGTTGTGAGGTTCCGGTTCGGGAAAGCGTTCGTTTGGAAATGAAAGATGAACGGGTCAGATGCACTGGTCATAGAATCCTGCTTTGATACTTGATCCTGAAGATAAGCTAAAATAATAAGATCTGTCAGAATGGCAACTTTCTTGTGTTCGACACTAATCGAAATATTGCGCTTAGAAAAAGTCAATTCATGACGTCATCAATCGCGGTAGTGACACCCTTGGTTTTTGCCACGTTGCTTTCGTCCTACTTTCACATTGCGGAAAAAGTGCAAATGTGAAAAGAAAATTGGGGACTTTCGGGGATATCGGGGACCTCCTTTCAAATCGGGGATACTAGGGACTTTTGGGGACCGGTAGACACTCTGATACTATGCAGGATTTATTAAAAAACACGCGTGATATGAAGAAAACATTCTGGACCTTCTTGCAAAATTTTCGCACTTCTTCAGTGCTGCCAGACTGCCCTTAAAAAATCAGGACTATTTCCGAACTCTGCGCAAATGGAGATGTTGCATGTGTGAGGAATTTGCGATTTGACCGTTGATTCTTATGTAAAAGTTCGCGAGAAACACGATGGTGCCACTGGTTTTCTCTGAAATCATCTCCCAAGCTCAAAAAAAGCTCTCAAAGTGAGGCCAAAATGGAGGGGATATCCCACCTTACCCTGAGAGCCCACCTCTACATCAAAACAAACTCTTCATGCAAAGATAGGGAGCAAATACATTGACAGGGCTGCCACTTTATTTGGGGACTCCAAAACTGAAAACACGGAAACCCTGCTAATGTATTTGCTCCCTATCTTTGCATGGAGAGTTCGTCATGATGTAGAGGTGGACTCTCAGGATAGCGTGGGATATCCCCTCCATTTTGGCCTGGACTTGGGAGCTTTTTTTGAGCTTGGGAGTTGCTTTTTGAGAAAACCAGTGGCACCGTCGTGTTTCTCGCAAACTTTTACATAGGAATCAATGGTCAAATCGCAAATTCCTCACACATGCAACATCTCCATTCTTAGCCTACCACCAGGCAACGCGTTGCGGATATCATCTGCTAGCTTTGATGAATCCGCGTGGACTTGCGGTCCAAGTTCAAGGCGAACTTCACCGCAAATCGTCACGCCGCTTGATGACACATCTGTTGAGTTATTTAACTCTCACTCATGGAATAGCGCTAATCTGCCGTGCTAAGGAAGAACGCCGTATGAGCCTTCAGACGTTGCCAAGTTCCCTTTGATAAAAACTGAATTTAGAGGGAAAATTGTGAATATTTTCCCCCAAAATTCTCAAACAATTTTGTACGCGATTTAATCTAAAATATCTGAAAATTTCAAGGACAAATATGCATGAGTGTCATCGAAAATACAAGTTTTATCAAGTGAAATTAGGTGACTCTCGAACGTTCTTACGGCGTTCTTCCTTAGTACGGCAGTAATGTGATCTGCTGCTGGCGACAAGTTGACAACGCAGCTTTCGAGGCCCATTCATGAAAGTTCGGCGATCGAGGTGCTAATGAATGACCGAACTAGTTGTATGACGCCTGAATAGGAGACGCATGTTTGATGTGTGACTCAACGTCCGACAAGCAACGATCTTCGACAAAATCGATAAAATCTTGAAAATTATACAATTTTCGATCAATTGCTTCTCCGTGCAAAACCGATGGTTAAGGGCCGGCTTTTATTCGAGGTTTCCGCCAAAGAGAAAATAAGAGTTCACATTAAGTAGTAAGTGCGTGACCATCAGATTTTTCCGCGCTTTTTTCAGCCAATCAGACACCCAATGGCCATTTTTTTCATTTCTAATGGAAAATAACGTGTGAAATCAAAACCGGATACTTATTTTCAAATTCAGCCAATTTTTCGCGAAAAAGATGTCCATTACTAAACTGGCCACCACCGGCCGTCACAGTTACTGGCTTGTCGAAAATTTGACGTTTCTATTGATGTATAATATGTTCCGCTTTCTCCAAAGATTTTGATTTTCGAGATTTCAATTTTCTTCCACTAGCGTTGATGTTCTTGACCAGAGAATTGGTGGAGCTCAATGTGAAGGGAGGAAAATTGAATTTTCAAAAATCAAGATCTTCAGTTTTTTGGAGAAAGAGGAACGTATTATACAGCAATCGAAACGCTAGATTTCCCATGTTTTATTCGAAAAAAAATGAAAAATTGATCTTCGGGTGTCTGATAGGCTGAAAAAAGCGATGAAAGGTCTAGTAGGGTCACGCACTTTCCCTATTCAATGCGGACTCTTGTATTCTCTTTGGCCGTGATGAGGAAAAACGCCACATGAGCTTTCAGACGTTGCCAAATATTTCTTGATGAAACTCAAATTTTCAGGAAAACATGTCGGATTTTCTCTTCCAATTTTTTTGAGTATTTTAATCTCAGTTGAATCTAAAATATCTGAAAACTTCAAGGTCAAAAATGCATACATTTCCTTAAAAATAAATGTTTTACCAGTAGAGATCTTACACCTCTCGTATGTTTATTTGAGGTTTTTCCTTGACATGTCGGATTTCCTGAATTATTCATGATTTGACAACGCGGTTTCCAAAGCCCATTCATGAAAGTTGGACACTTAGCGTTCTGACGGATAAGCGGGTGGTATAATGCTCAGGGGCGCATGCTTGAATCGTGACTCAACATTCAACACCGAACGAACAGCCAATCCTCTTGCCAAAGACCTCCTGCCCAATCATCATTACAACAGTAGGCATAAGAACATCCCTAATAAAATGATTCGATTGAGACGGACTGAGCAGGATGTCAAATTTTCGGCAATACAGATGTTCACCGCACTGCCTTGGAGTGTGAAGCTACACTTTCGAAATGCTGATCTAACATCGTTTTTTAAGGGGCTGCGTGCTTTCTTATTCGAAAAAGCCTTCTATAATCTCCACGAACTTGTAGGCTAGTAAAATTTAAACCTTGTACCTTATGTATATCGCTGTAACAGTTCACCATGTACCAAATATGACGTGTGCCATAGCCTCAGCCAGAGGCTCAATTGTACAAATTACAAAATAAATAAATAAATAAACAGCGAGTGAGTTTTTTGGACGCCTGACGTATTCGAAGGCATCCGGTGACTGGGAACTATATTCGCTGTAATATGAACCCTGAGATCCGTAAGATTACATGCTTAACAGGGTTCATGTCACGAAGAACATACTTCCTTTTGATTTAAGAGTGTCCGATTGGGCCGTCCGTTATACTGCAGTGCTGAGGAAAAACGCCGTATGATCATTCAAGAGTTGCCAAATTTCCCTCGACAAAATGTTTATTTTTGAAGGAAGCTTTAGATATTTTTCCTCGGAATTTTCAAGAAATTTAGGAGAAATAGCAAACATAATTTTATGAAAAATTGGAGGAAAAACGATTACAAATTTTCCCGGAAAGTCGTGATTAATAAAGGAAATTTGGTAACGCATGAAGGCTTCTTCCTCGGCACGGCAGTATAGGTAAAGGATCGCCTTCTAAGTCAAACAGTGAGCTGATATTACCGTTCCATGTCGCAGTAAAATATGATTTAAGCAAGGTTAAGTACGGTGAGATGTCTAAAATGTCCGGTGCCTAGGCAATGACGCCATGCGTGACAACTTATATCGACGAGAGTTAGTCGGGTGGTTTTGGAACCGTTCTGAGAGGTTATAAAATAAATAAAGTCTCAAAACTCGCTCGCACTAAGACTGCTAGCGTTTCTTTCAGTAACTCAACTTCACTTCCCCACTTTTCAAGTTAGTTTATTTATTTAAAGGCATTCAGCAGCTTAGGCTATTAACATCTCTACAAATAATTTGGAAAATGGGTGTACATACAAAAATTTAGATTTTTAAATTAAGAGAGGCAAAGAGGTTCAGAAGTTTGGTATTGACATTGGGCTCATCGTATGTTAGTGGGTTTGTACTCGTATTCCTTTTGACTGTTCGTTTTGTCAGTCATGATACTACGTAGTGCAAACAGAGAATAATCTAATAACGGAAGGAAAACAATCTGATATTTTTCTTGTACTCCACTGATACTTCTACATAAGTTAGTGTTCCTCGATTTTCCGTGCTTATCCCAGGTTTTCAACTGGAAAGACTTTCGAGGGATTACGGAACATATAACGGGGCCGTTCTCTCAAATTTTAGAGAATGTCACGTTTACCATTTCTGAGTTGACTGGAGTAAATATTCCCGCATAATTTTGCGCAGAGTGTGCTTCATTTGCAGTCACATGCAAAATACCGATTCCGACGACAGACACTGCGCATTCCGAATGCAAACGAGACATTCCCAGACTCTGCGACTGACATACATCTGCGTACCTCGGTGCACAAAACCAGATCATGCGAAAACGAAAAGAAAAAAAGTGACCACTTTTTCATTAAGTTACCTGGTCCATGCAGCAGACAAGTTTTTATGCTGAAGGCACTGACTTTGACGCTCTACATTTGAAGACTGTGCAGACAATGCACGCTTCAATGAATTCATTGAAATAAATGAAATGTCAGCTAAAAAATCAGAATGCGCGAAGTCTAGATGAAATATGCAGTACAATCAGTCCTTATTCTGATCTCGAGACGCACTACTCAAAAATGGAAACACTGGCTTTAAATCTTGAAGTCATAGTCTTTGTCGGGTTTTTTTCAATTTAAATAACAAGAATGACATTTCTCCCGGAAAAATATTCATACATATTTTCATTGCATTTCACAATCCACGCATTCAGCTTGTAGGGCGTTTTTATACATAAAAAAAACCAAAAATGAAGGAAATCCATTAAAATATTAATAATTTTAGATCGAACAAAAAACACACACACTTTGCAAACTAAACACTCTTCGAAGGAAAAGAATGTTTATACATAGATTGACTGCGATGACGGGCACGTTTTCCTCCTTACATAATGCATTTAGTTTTCGCGAGAAAACCACAACACACACAGACAGTGGTGCGGAGAAAAAGTTTCCCTCTTAAACCATAGGTATTAATTTTTTAAAATTTGCTAGATTTTTACAGTATCAAAAAATGAACGAGAGATGACGGAAAACCGGTCGAATTCCAGCGTACTTAAACTTAAAAAACTGCCTCTGCTTTTCCTGATCTGCGGGCTGATTATTGAGATTGATATAGACAAAGCTATAGACAAAGAAGACATAGGGGGTATGCAGCGATCCTATTGGTTGAAATGTGCGGTTTTTACAGACTAAGGGAGAAAATTATGGACTAACTGTCGGGTTTCTTATAGGTTGCCGTTATTTAATCTATTACCTGCTGCCTTTGTCCATTGCAACCACCAGCTTCTACCAGTAGGTTCCCTCCATATCCCTTTAGTCATCTTTGTCTATAGCTTTGTCTGTCAATTTCAATAATCGGCGCGCTGGCTGAAGACCAACAACGTTCCCGCGACCATACATTTCGTCGCCCCTTTGACTTAAAGTATATCTTTTAATTTCCACATGATCCCTGTTTTGCACATATATCCATGCTTTCTAGGGCTCATGCGAAAATAGAGACACCCTTCCGTCGCAGAGGCACGACACCTATGAGATTTTTCCCACATTAAAAGTGGTGGGAAGAACATGTACGTTTTGATTTGATGACGACAGGTCCTTTCCGCGTCAGTGTCAAAGAATCCGAATATGTGACGTCAACTCGTCGCCCGTCCGACGTCAAAGGTAGATCAATTTTCACATGCGCCCTCAAAAGCGTACGGGTGCGTGGACAATGTGAATCATCTAAAAATGACGTTACGTCCTTACGACAGGGCTTACGTCTGAAGAGCCGTTTTAAAAACGAAGGAACGTACCTTCAGAGGTTGCAAAATTGAACCAAACAATTAAATTTTTCACTAGAATATGAACAGAGTGTCTACTAACATTTCATTTCGGACTTTCCTGATTTTTCCTGACATTTTAGACAAGACTTCTTGATTTTTCGCGCAAAAAAATTGCCACTGGTTTGATTTAAAAATCAATATAGGTATATGATGAATCGAATCATATGTGCGGAAAATACCTGAAATACTCAGATTTTCCTGTTCCAATATTCATTTTCCTGATGACATCGAATTTCCTAATACACTGGAAAAAAAAAAAACACATTGGATCTCTTGGAAACATCGACAAGAAAAAGTACTCTTGATTCAATCAGAATCTAGCTTAAATAAAGAACCAAGCCTCTTAATTTAAGCGGATTTCGTTATGATTCAAGCAAAAATCCGATTGAATCAAGAGTATTTTTTCTTGTCAATGTTTTCGAGAATCTGGACTCTAGATCCAGTGTGTTTTTTTTCCATTGTACCTTTTTTTCGATTTTTATTGGAGGTAGACACCCTATATGAATATGACTTCGTAAGTTCTGTACACAATTTTGCTGACGTATGCAAGCGATCCGAAAAAAAAACAAAAAAAAACTAAGTATTTTCTGTGAAAAATGCACGAAAATCCCTGATAAAAGTACAATTTGCGAGTGGAAATTTCTCACCGTTAATGACGTTCCTTCGTCCAGTCAAAGACGTCATGATTACAATTGACGTCACGATGAAAACGAGACAATTTCTGCGAGCTTTCCCACTAAACGGCATCGAGGCGTTCCCATCTCCCGTCGCCGAGGCCCGATTTTCACATGAGCACGAGCCGAACTTCACGTTGCCAATTATACGGAAAAATACCTCCAGTTTCCATGGTGCCTCCGTTAATTTTGGACGATGCACCGCATAAACTGGCAGTCGCGAGATCCGCGAACGTGCGAAATCACGAGGTGCGAGTCAGCGGAGTCAACAAACTCTGAAACACCACGCTACAACACCTCGAGGCGTGCGAGAATCCAGAAAAAACGCCTAGACGCTATTTTTCTGGGGCAGTTGTCCCCGAATTCTTTCCAGAGCAAATGCCCCCGCTAAGAGTCGATTCATTTCCATGGGTATGAATGGAGTGAAAATAATGTTGCTAACAAGCTGAGTCCTATATTCTTAGCGGTGCAAACAAGGCTTTTCGGTCGAAAGCATCATGCGATTCGAGATCAAATTTGTGTGTTTAAAACTCACAAAGCGCGGAAGATGTGCGTTTGCGTGCTTTTGAAGATTGTTAGCGGTGCAAACACGGCTTTTCGGTCGAGCGCATCATGCGATTCGAGATCTTCCACTTGTGTGTTTAAAACTCACAAATGGCGAAAGATGTGCGTTCACGCGCTTCTCGAGATTCCTAGGGGTGAAAACACGGCTAATCGCTCGAACGCATCCTGCGATTCGAGATCTTCCACTTGTGTGTTTAAAACTCACAAAGCGCGGAAGATGTGCGTTTACGTGCTTATTATTCTTAGGGGTGCAAACACGGGTTTTCGGTCTAACGCATCATGCAAATCGAGCTCTTTCAGTGACGTGCCGTGCTTTGCGATACATCGATTGTTCTGCCATTTAAACCTATAATAAAGAATCGATTATTAAGGTGTTCGCAGCGAACACCCTGATTTCCGATCCTTTTCCATACGTTTAAATGGCATAACAATCGATATTTCACAAAGCAAGCCACGCCACTAAGTTCATTCACATATGAGTTTGTAACTCACAAATGGCGGATGATGTGCGTTTACGTGCTGTTGGAAATTCCGAGGGGTGCCAACATGACTATTCGGCCGAACGCATCACCTGGATCGAGAACTTTCATTTGTGAGAATAAACCACACAAAGCGCGTAAGATGTGCGTTTACACGCTGTTGAAGATTTTTAGCGGTGCAAGCACGGCTTTTCGGTCATAAGCGCATCATGTGATTCGATTTCACTTGTGAGTTTAAACCACACACACAGCGTAAGATGTGCGTTTACGCGATGAGAAGATTTTTAGCGGTGCAAGCACGGCTTTTCGGTCAAGCGCATCATGTGATTCGATTTCACTTGTGAGTTTAAACCACACACACAGCGTAAGATGTGCGTTTACGCGATGTGAAGATTTGTAGCGGTGCAAGCACGGCTTTTCGGTCGAGCGCATCATGCGATTCGAGATCTTTTGAGTTTAAACCCCACCAAGCGCGGAAGATGTGCATTTACGTGCTTTTAAAGATTCTTAGCGGTGCAAACACGGCTTGTCGGTCGAGCGCATCATGCGATTCGAGATCTTTCAATTGTGTGTTTTTGTGTGTAATGTCGCTAAGATTGTGCAACTTGGTTCACCTTGCTCATATCGACTGATCATTTAAACCATATTCATCTTTACTCTCAATAAACCATAAATTCATGACAAAAATTATCTTCGTAAATTCAATTTTTTAAGCGATTTCAGTAATTTTATATCAAAGAATGTCATTTGCACAATCCTAGCAACGTTCGAATGCCCTTGGTTCCTTTTTGCAAAATGCAATCCAGTTAGTGTCTTGGTAAATTTATTTTTCTTCTGGGTGCACTTGATTGAAGAATTTAAAAAAAAAACGAATAAGTACATAAGTAAACATAAAATAAATACACAAAACCGATTGCGGTGAACGCACGGGTCGTAAGTCGGGATGTTGGAGTATTTTTAGCCAACGTGCGTATAAAGTGCAGCTGAAAGCTGAAATCTCATTAGAGACATGAAATTGACATGAGTGGACGTAACTAGCGTTGCTCCAAACAGCATATCTCTTTGAGGGAAAATTGTGCTTGTGTGTGAGCTTTTTCCCTCTCTAATGAGATTTCAGATTTCAGATGAGCTTTTTACGCACGTTGGCTGATAAAATAAATGTATAAATCAAATAAATATGAGGAAGTACCGAGAGGAAACGATACGGCAATTCCTTGGAACTCCATTGGTACCGTCCCTGATTCGCGAAATCGGAAAGGAAACATTGCCCATCTAATCCGACATGTTGCGTCGGAAATTCGATAAGCGGACTGCGATCTCCTTCCGTCGGCTTCCGTCGCGACGACGCACCGAGGCGTCGAGTGCATCGCAAATTGATGCGACCGTGGTGTCGCTTCCGTGCAAAAAACCGCCTGCTTTACATCTACTCTTGTGGGAGAAAAAAGGCGAATTTTAATATGATCCGAAACGCTTCAAACCGAATATGATGACGCTGCGTTTAAAAACGCCTCGTTGCTTGATCATGCGCGAATGGAGACATGCCCGGTCATAGGAGTGCGGAAAAGTTATTTCCAGCTGAATGTACAATTTTTTATTACGACGCATTTCGACCAAAACACACTGCAGGAAAAAGAGTGACTCGATTTGCTATCAAGGAGATTTCCTCTCAAAATAAGGATGGAATTGTTTGAATCAACAGAGTGTCTAGTATTTTGTAATTTTGAAAAATCCTGATATTTTCCAGATTTTTCCTGATATTGTATAAAAAATTCCTGAATTTTTCATTTTGAAAATTCCTGGATTTTCATTTTGAAAAGTCCTGAATTTTTCATTTTGAAAAGTCCTGAATTTTTCATTTTGAAAAGTCCTGAATTTTTCATTTTGAAAAGTCCTGAATTTTTCATTTTGAAAATTCCTGATATTTTCCTGATTTTTCTCGACTCCTGGCACGGTAGGCAGAAAGCAGTAAGACTTTCTCCTCTGAGGAGATTCGCGTAAGAAAAATTCCTGATAAAACGTCCGATTTTTCCGATTTTCCTGATATTTTCCTGACTTTTTCCTGATCGGCCAAAATTCCAGATATTTTCAGATTTTTCCGGTTTTTCCTGATGCTAGACACCCTGAAATCAACCAGGTTTCTTCTTGATACGAACGACTTCCTTCATGATACACGTAAATACTTACATCTTAAATTCAAAAAGAACTTATCCCTGAGTACCAAGGCGGAGAAATGGTGCTGGGTCCATACCATTTCGCGAGGAAATCAAAGCCACGAAGTTCCAAAAATTATAATAAGGGTCAAAAATAAAAAATTTTTGAAGCAATTTATTTTTGATTCTAATTATAATTTTTAGAATTTCTTGGCTTTGATTTCCCCACGAAATGGTGCGGACTAGAGTACCTATATTGAGAGAGTATGGCCACTGGGCCCCATGGAGAGGCTTAGGACCCAAAAATGGCGGTGCTTTGTTTTGGTTTTTGTGGATGGGAGGGGGGTCATTGCCAACTTTTGACGGTTATCACCAACCGCACTTGCTGCCAACCTTACTACATCCAAGATAATTTTTCTCAAAAATTGCACACGATTAGCCTTAAAAATAAGTAAAAATGTCGCAATAGTGCATTTGAGTAAATTTCTCGTTACGATAAGCAAAGAAAACTACATTTTGAGTCATTTTGCATTACATTAATTTATAGCGTCCGCCATTTTTGGGTCCTAAGGGCTCCATTTAGCCTAAGATGGCTGAGCCAATCAGAGGTGGTAACCCCAGTGGCCATACTCTCTCAATATAGATACTCTAGGTGCGGACCCAGCACCATTTCTCCACCTCGTTACATACAGCATTCGGTCCACTTCTTAGTGTTTTTCTCTCTCTTATTACTGAGTAGAGAAGAGTAATTTATGGCTAAACGTCCACTATTCTATTACGACGCACTTCGACCCAAACACACTACAGAAAAAATAGTTACTCGAATTTGCCATCAAGGAGATTTCCTTTAAAAACAAGGATGCGGAGATGCTTGAATCAAGCAGGTTTTTCCTTCGAGGAACTTGAATCTCACCTTCAGGAAGAACTAATTCCTGAGTGGAGGAGAGTAATTTTGAGCAAATTTTCATTATTTTCAATTCCTATTTGTTTCAAGCTGAGTCACCAGTGAGGAGCGAGGAGGCAATCATGCGAATAAAAGAACACTCACTCTGCCATGCTAAGGAAAAACGACGTATGAGACTTCAGGCGCTGCCAAATTTCCTTTGATAAGACACGAATTTTCTGGATAACTTATGAATATTTTCCTCCAATTTTTTCAGATAATTTTGTTCGCAATTTCAGCTATAGGTCCTGAAAATTTCAAGGAAAAATATCAATATCGTTCCTTAAAAATGAACATTTTATCCGAGGAAATTTGGCAGCTCTCGAATGTTCATACGGCGTTTTTCCTTAGCACGGCAGTATTAGATCCACCTTGAGGTCCTTGAATCAAGTTCGACAAGACTCCACACTGAGGTTCGCAAAGCTATCATAATTACTGGATACGGATACCGGATGACTCAGAGTCGGATGAGCCTCGCCGGGACACGGTTCTTTATGATTCATCGCAGTTCTCAAGAAAACCTGCCCTGTGCCGCTTCCAGACGGACACTTTCTTTATTAAAGCCACGCGCGGTATGTCAGTAATGGGTTACGTTACGGTATTTCTTTGTCAATCTTAATTGTTGCAATTAATTGTCCTGCGAGATGACGGCACGGAGATAACTTCAAATTACAGACCTCTGGTAACACTGGTAAAAATCGAGGAGTGAAATTCGGTGTCGGTGCCCAAAAACCTCGAATGATTAAAATGGTAATATAATTAAACATCGTGCGGATAACAGCAATAAATAATGAATAAAGGAGAAGAATAGCCATTAGCTGTGATTAGTTTATTAAGTGCGTTAACACATTGCCGAAGCTTTTCGAAGCTTCCAAAGAAAATGGTAATAGGACAAAATGTCTAAAAATGAAAGTACCAAGTACAAAAATATCCGAAGTCAAAAAAATCCATACCTAAAACATGTCCAAATACCTGGAATGTACGGTATCAGTATTATGACCGAAAACAAAAATGCCAAAGTGTGACATAATTTGACAAAGTGGCGAAATAGGGAGCTTGGAAGCTTTCTACAGAAATATCCATGGAGATAATAAAGAAGCAGTTATTAACCTCTTCTCGATATAGTTAAACTACATAGACACTACAGACAGAAGAATTTATAAGAACAGGCAAATGGCAATATAAATCATGACTTGTAGTTACCGGACATTTGGGTTCTTTTTATTTTGGTCATTTCACAGCTTATGGACATTTCTGACACTTGGACATTTTTTGCTCATGGACTTTTTTCACATTGGCCATTTTTTTACACTTAACATTTATTTTCGGACATTTTTTCCTATCACCATAAGAATAAGAAGTGAAATTAGCACCATAAAAGCGTATGACACTGTGCGAAAAGAGCGGATTCCGTTCTGTAATAGTAGGATGGTTTTTGAAGCTCTCTTATTGATAGTAGCATTTTAAAGTAGTGAAAGCCCGATTACATCGCAGGAACAATTTTTTTCTTTTTTAAAATTATTTACTAGTAAAAAAAAGTGAGGGCATGTGAGTGTTTTGTGAGTGTTTTTTTCTCCCCATAACATTAATCAAAATTAAACCAAATTACTCTGAAAAATAATATTTTTTAAAAATCGCGGATTGAAAGCTATTCTGCCGTGCTAAGGAAAAACGCTGTATGAACCTTCAGGCGTTGCCAAATTTCCTTTGATAAAACAAGAATTTCCTGGTAAACTTGTGAATATTTTCCATCCAATTTTTTAGATAATTTTGTCTGCGATTTCACCTAAATTCGTGAAAACTTCAAGGAATAATATTCATAACTTTTCTCAAAAATAAACTTTTTATCGAAGAAAGTTTGGCAACTCTCGAATGTTCATACGGCGTTTTTCGTTAGCACGGTAGTATTGCAGTCGCCTGGAGGCATGCCAGCGCCGCGCCGCCGCAGCCCGCGAAGGTCGCTGCAGCTGAGTTGCATCGTTGCATCTGACCGTCGTCGCCCGCCATTGGCCGGCGTGCAACAGGCGACGCGGAGAGGAGCGTGGAAATGCAAGGCGTGGGTAGACCTGCAAGTGCACCGGTCGGGTCGGATCGGCTTAGTTTGCGCAACACCCCGCTCGGATTTCTAGCCTCGGTGAGCTTATTGTATTGGAAGCCAAAGCATCCTATAACAAAGGACGACGAGGAAGGCCGGGATCACCCGATCAATCAAAGTCATTGTTCCCCAGCGGGTTGATTATAGAAATTGATGGACAAAGCGATAGACAAGAAAGACACATTAAAAGCAAAGCAAAAGCAAACCTATTGGTGGAAGCGAGTGGTTGCAATGGGCAAAGGAGGCAAGTATTGGACTAACCAACGGCAACCCACGAGACACCCTGTAGTTGGTCCATCATTTTCCCCCTTTGTCTATAACATGCTACCGGCTACCCGTTTCGATCAATAGGATCGCTCCGTGCTTCCTTTGACGAAAACGTCAGGGAAAATTAGTTAAATCACCTTCATTTGCTTTCTGGAATGGGTTTGAGATTTCGAGCAACAAGTTTTGCTTGAAAACTATTTTCAATTATGCCTTCTTAACCATCCGTCACATCTTTAATTGTCAGGGAATTCCACCAAAATGTGTCCGCGCAATCAGGGAAATTTCAGGAAATTTCATTTTCCAAATTCTGTGGCAACCCTGTATAATGAGTCAAATCTTGAAGTTTTTGAACGAATCTTCGGGCGAATGTCGGGGGTCGCATTCGTAGCCCCTAAGATTCGTTGAAATTTAATGTAAACTGAAATCTCACGCAGCAAAACTTTTCGCGTGAGATTTCATTTTGCGTCTCTAGGAATGACTGACTCGGGTTCATCGGCATCGGTTTGAACTGCAATTGCATCATCATTCTTGCCCTCAAATCGGTCGGAAGTCCCGCTGAACGGTTCCTAAAAACGGCGTGAAGGAAAAAAGTTCACACGAACACGGAACCGAGCCAAAATTCGTGGATCAGAACTCACAGCCGCGTCGCACAGTGGATCGAGTCAATTGAGGCACTGGATGCGAAAAGGGCACTTCTCGATTGCAATGTTTCAGAATCTTTGTTGCTATAATTAATCCCCTGGAGAAGAATTTGATGGGTGATTATGCCAGAATTCTTTCTATAGAAAATTTTAGAATCATAAGGAATATTCAGTGAATTTTTTAGTGAAATGGATGCATTCACTTTCCTTACAATGAATGAAATATTAGAGGAGACTCTGAAACACTGCAACCGAGAAGTGCCCTTTTCGCATCCAGTGCCTCGATTAGAGAAGCGGACATGAAATTTTTGACTGAAACTGCAAATTTCGATGTGTGTCTCGTCATACTTTAAAGTTCAAGAGGATTTTCTAGAAGACAATTTCCCGAGGAAACCAATGGAGCCCTTCTAGAACCTCAAAGTTGTGTATAAACGCAGTTATAAGTTTCCAAATTTTGTCCGACCTCTTCTATTGACTCGATCCGCTGTGAGTCGCGGACAAGCACGGCAACTGATTGTTGCGCAACCGATGACCAGTCTCCAATCCGATTGAAATTCCACGGGCGAATCCGGACGGGACCGATTGGGTGCGAATTCTGGTCCAGTTCCGATCCGAGGGAATAGTGTAGTATGTACCCCGCAGCGACATCCAAATCCGAGCTGGTTGCCCATATTGGGTGGACTTTGTCGTCGTTCATCGTAACGCAAGTCGCAACTAAACACACTTCCGAGAAGTTTGAACGTGAATCGGTCGAGTTGATGTCTTTGTACCTCTGACATAAAGGCGTTTCTGGATTTTCACGTGAGCCCCGTCACCCATATGACGTCATGCTTTCCGCGGCTCATGTAGAGATAGAGAAATACTCTCTTGTCAGAGCAGCTGTACAGGCTGTACTGCCGTGCTAAGGAAAAACGCCGTATGAACATTCGAGAGTTGCCAAACTTCCTTCGTTAAAATTTTCAATTTTTAGGAAAGTTATGAATATTGTTCCTTGAAATTTTCAGGAACTTTAGGTGAAAATGCAAACAATATTATCTGGCAAATTGGAAGAAAAATATTCATAAATCTACTGGGAAATCCGTGTTCCATCAATAAAAATTTGGCAACACGTGGAGGTTCATACGGCGTTTTTCCTAAGCACAGCAGTATACCGTTGGGCGGCACAGGGTTACTAGTCAGGGAAAACTGGAAAATGTCAATTTTTAAAATGTCCGGGAAAGTGGCGGAAATTTCAGGGAAAATAACGAAAATGTAAGGGGAAATTTGTCTTGTCACCTTTATTTCCTTCCTTTTTAAGTATCTTGCATATCCTCAATTGTCAGAGAATTTTACCAAAATATTACTGAGAAATCAGGAAATTTCATTTTCTGAATTCTCTGGCAACCATTTAGCAGTGAGGCCTTCAAAAGCGGTGTTGCTTTTCGATTTAAATGATCACTGGCCTCCATTTTTTGTAAAATAGGGCTCAGAAAAAAGGTTCATCATCATCAAAGGATTGGGAAAATGCCAAGAGCTGAATTTCTGCATGGAAAACGCAGAAAAGAGGAAAGTCTTGAAACTTTTCCTGTAACGGCGTTCAACCAGATTCGAGCTGAATCGGTCATCTCGTTTGTCAAATTGAAGGAAACTCGATACCGAAAATTGGACGCTACTGGTTTCATCTCTAATACAGTGGAGAAGTGCATCCAACTTTTAAATTGTCTCTTCATCGTTTAAAATTTTGAAATGAAATCCTGTGCCGAAGTTTGTCTCTGGCCGAAGTCTACATAGCTCCAAAAAATTTCAAGTGAAATGAGTGGGAGTGCCGAACGGAATCTATTCTCCTTACAAAGTGACTTACATGCTTGCGCACGAAGTATGAAGAAGCTTCAGTTCAGTAACGCCAAAAGAGGATGCTTAACTTGGCTCGCTTCTAGATATTACAGTTGCAGCGACGATTTATGAGGGCAAATTAGGCACCACTCCCAAATCCTAAAATACTTCAAAATGGGTATACTTCAACGAAGAGGGAACGTAATTGTTTAACAGTACCTAATCCATGCGCTCCGAACTCATTCGAGAGTTACACAATTCGATGGGATCATTTTCATAATGACCTCAGAACCGGTTGAGAGTTGACTAGTGGATGTCATCTTCCGAAAAGAGAAGGTAATGAGGAATCTAAATGAGCTTCCTTTCAAAAATCATTGAATGCAAGAAAGTTAGTTAGCGTCGGAACTATCGAAAGCTACTTTTAATTTTTCTCCCTACGAGTTCCTCTCGAAGAAGAGAACTCGAAAAGATGGACATCAAAGAATCTGTTCACGGAGGAGGCAGTTTATCTTCAGGAGGAATAACCAATACGTGCGTCAATAGACAAAGCTATTTGTTAGACAAAGAAGACCAAGAGATCCTGTCAATCCTATCGGTTGAAACAGGAGGTTGTCATAGACTAAGGGAAAATAAAAGATTAGCTCTAGGGTCTCTTGTGGGTTGCCGTTAGTTAGTCTATTACGAACCTGTCTTCTTTGTCCATTGCAATCATCTGCTTCCACCTATAGGATTGATCCATGTTTTTTTTTGTCTATAAGTTCAATAATCAGCCCACAAAATATGATATGAAGTGAAAGCTCGAGGATTTCATGATGTTCTCAACGCGATTTTGATGAGATTCAACCTCCGAAAAAGTTTACCGATCTGCTGTAGCGCTTAGTAAAGCAGACACGCTACCGACCCATTCACGAATGTGCTTTGTGATAACTGCTTTTTTCAGGTTGTTGGATCAAAATAAAAAATCTTGACCAGCGGCGGAGCGTGAATGATCGACTATCGATATTTCCCCATTTTAGGCCATGGTAAAGAATCGATTAGTAAGGTGTTCGTTACAAACGCCCTGTTTATCGATCCTTTTCCATAGGTTTAAACGGCAGATCAACTTGAATATTGCAAAGCACGCCACGTTACTGATCTTGACTTAAAATACGCTTCAAAAAAACGTTTAAAAAAGTATGAAATTACTATAATAGTTAAGTGCCTATGGACAAAAACGAAAGCGGAGACGATGAGGACCCAAAAAACGTTTTAAAAAAAAGAAAGTATGAAATTACTATGATAGTTAGGTGCCTATGGACAAAAACGAAAGCGGAGACGATGAGGACCCAAAATACGTTTAAAAAAAAAAATATGAAATTACTATGATAGTTAAGTACCTATGGACAAAAACGAAAGCGGTGGCGATAAGGATCCAAAATACGTTAAAAAAAAGAAAGTATAAAATTACTATGATAATTAAGTGCCTATTGACAAAAACGAGAGCGGTGGCGATAAGGACCCAAAATGCGTTTAAAAAAAAAAAAGTATTAAATTACTATGATAGTTAAGTGCCTATGGACAAAAACGAAATCGGTGGCGATAAGGACCCAAAATACGTTTAAAAAAAAGTAAAGTATGAAATTACTATGATAGTTTAGTGCCTATGGACAAAAACCAAAGCGGAGGCGATGAGGACCCAAAAAACGTTAAGTTAAAAAAAAGGGGGGGGAAAAAATTATAAAATTACTATGATAGTACCTATGGACAAAAACGAAAGCGGTGGCGCTGAGGACCAAAATAAGTTTAAAAAAAAAAAAAAAAAAAAAAAAAAAAAAAAAAAAAAAAAA
>NW_017550728.1:18223-57855 GCF_001854935.1 Bemisia tabaci | reverse complement strand
AACTCACTATAAAACTGTTAAAATTTACGGAGAAGGAAACCCTTTTTACGTATGGATTTACGAGAGGTTAAATTTAATTAAAGTAATCGTGATTAAAACTCTGGACTTTTTTTACTTTAATACTGTGCATTTGAGAAGAATGTATTATGGAACTCGCCCCTTAGGTTCGAATCTGCCGCGAAATTACAATCCAAACATGCGACGTGCGCGCGCAGCAGAGCCTCACTTTTCGGCGCCTCATCCCTCCCGTGTGTGGCACCCGCCTTCTACCGGACTTCAATCCAAAGTAAACAAACATTGATGCCGCTGCGGGCTCCGCCGAAAACTTACTCCGGGAGTGGAACAGAACTTTCGACAGGGGCCCATTAAAGGGGGCTTGGCGAGCTCTCGTTACACCGAAACTTGCACGAGAGCCAATTTTCGCACGGAAAAAATTAAATTGCTGATTTAACGATTCAATCGCTAAAAAAAGGGACTGCACTGTTTCAATGTAGATTTTACAACAAAAAAATGCTACTTTAACCACCCCCGTGGTTAAATTAGCTTATGTGGTTAGCATTTTTTTGTTGTGAATTCTACGTTGAAATAAGGCAGTCACTTTTGTAGCAATTTAATTGTTAAATCAGCAATTTAATTTTTTCCGTGCGAGGGGAAATTTTCCCGGTGAATAAATTGGGTGTCTATATCTATTATCTAGTGATGATCTTGTAGACAAATCGCCGTTTTTCAGACGAAAGAGCGTAACTCGATTCCGAGGTTGCAAAATTGACTGAAACAATATAATTTTTTACGAGAATATCACTGTGCAGTTTTTGTTCAAAATCGTACTAATTTGTAGATGTAGTCAGGAGAAATCTTCGTAAAATGTTCAGTAGAAACGCTCAATGGTTTCCTCTTTAAAATTCTGTGAAGGGGCTAGGCAAGCACTCGTACCAAGATGGAAAGCTTGCACGAAAGCCCATGGAGGAAAATTTTCCTGATGGATACGTTAGTTGGGTACCTATGTCTATTCTGCCGTGCTTAGGAAAAACGCCGTATGAGCCTTCAGGCGTTGCCAAATTTCCCCTGGCAAATCAATATAATTTTCAGGAAAACTTTTGATTGTTTGTCTACTAATTTCTCGAATAATTTGGTTTCTAATTAGATCTAAAAGGTCTGAAAATTTCAAGGAAAAATATTCATAATATTTCTCAAAAATAAACATTTTATCGAAGGAAATTTGGCGACTCTCGAATGTTCATACGGCGTTCTTCCTTAGCACGGTGGTATTGAGGACTGAGATCCTATGGAAAAATCGTGTTTGAAAATTTCCGCCTCGACATAATTTTTTAAGGAAGAACAAATCGACACCATTCTTCGAGGTTTTTGCAGAATTTTCTTCGCGCAGAGAAGAAAAATCACGGCAGTTCTTAAAGAGTTGCTGTTGAGTATAGCTTTCCGTTCGAGAAATGAAGGATGACAGGAAGTCTGCGACGTTGCAAACCGAAATACGCGGTCGCGGACTTACAATGTCGATGTGCTGTTTCATAAACGACCCGAGTGCCTTTTTCTCTGTAATGCTGCAGACAGAAATCAAGAGCTGCCTCGTTGAAAAATTTTAATATTTATGCAAAATACTGTGGCAAAAATCGCGGTTAATTTTTCTTCACTTTTCTCTTGGAGAGACGTAATAAAGCAAAACCACACCAAATGTCCGGAAATGTGCGCGAAGCTAGCCCGGCGACTTATCTGATTATTTCGACGTGCATATGAAGGACACAGCATATTCATTACCATCCACAGTTAACCGGGGAACGTCTTATCATGTTGTGTGCGGAATACAGAAATTGATAACAAAAAAAAATTGAAAATAAAAAAAATCCACAACCACAACAACCTATTTAGGTCTGTGGGTAAAAGAGGTCACATTTTACATTTTAAAGGGTGTTTATTAAGGGAAATTTTTCGGGGAAACTAATGGAACCACTTTTATTATCTCAAATGGACCACTAGACAAGATGCGAATTTCAGCATTCTGATACATGCAAACTATCCAAAATTTTACGTAAAACACGATGCGCACAACGAAAAATACCGAAATCAACTCCTTACGAAGATATTTAATAATTCTTGATGCGTGAATTCAAATTTCAAACCACCCTCTCATGAAAAGTCAATGCTCTACGTGATTCACATCGCGCGCTAAGCGTTTATCATGACAGTCTCTTCGGTATAAACATGTGGCAACCTCAATCTTGACGCTTTGGCTCAGGTGTAGCAAATTGCTCATAGTTTGAACAACACATGGTGGGAAATGAACATTGCTCGATTGAGAAGATTGCTGAAACCGTCGTAGTGCGCGATTTGACTCACGTATAGCTTTGAGTTTCTTGCGAGCGGGCAGTTCAAATTCCTTGTGACCAATGTGAAATAAAAACGTTAATATCTTCCGTTAGGAGTTGGTTTCAGTCATTTTCGTTGCGCGAATCGTGTTCTGCATGAAATTTTTAAGGAACAGGTATCAGAATGCTTAAATTCGTACCTTGTCTAGGAGTTATGAGCTTTTAAAGTGTCCAAATCTTGTCCGACGCGCCCTCTTGCATTGAGCATTGACTCGATCCAGTAAGGGCGGCACAGACAAAGCAATGCTATTCCTAAACAGATCTTGTGCTCACTTGCGTCGAAGTGCATGCAGCCTCGGACGCGGTAGTTTCAGAACGGAAATGCAACATGGATGCAGAATGCAATTCAAAGAGGACCAGGAAATAGGGCTGCGGACGCCACGCTCAATTAGCGGGCTCGTTGACCCGAAATCAGAACCAGGAGGCGCATCTTATTGGTTCGACCTACCGCAAACCGGATCACTGTGATCCCTGTCGCCAACGGTGGTGCGCTTATTGCTTCATTCAGCGGCCGGCATAATAGCGCTGACCCAGAGGCGCACGATAATGGATCGAGTCAATGGAAGAGGTAGAACAAAATTTGGAAACTTCAAACTCTTATAACTCCGTTTATACAAGACTTTGAGGTTCTAGAAGTGGTTCCATTGGTTTCCTCGGGAAATTTTCATCGAAAGCACCCCTTATAATGTACACTGGAAAAAAAAAGAAAAAAAACACATTGGATCTAGAGTCCAGACTCTTGAAAACATTGACGAGAAAAAATACTCTCGATTCAATCGGATTTTTGCTCGAATCAAAACGAAATCCGCTTAAATTAAGAGGCTTCGTTCTTAATTTAAGCTATAGATTCTGATTGAATCAAGAGTACTTTTTCTTGTTGATGTTTTTAAGAGTCTGGACTCTAGATCTAATGTGTTTTTTTTTTCCAGTGTATAAAAAATATAAAAAAACTATAAAGAGCCCCCGTATAAAATGTGGCGAAATAAACATCCAAATTTGCAGTTTAGTCCAAAATTTCATGCCCGACCTCTCCAATTGATTCGATCCACTGTGTGGCGTAGCGTGTTTCGCGATGTATCAATCAATCCGTCTTTTAAACCTACGGAAAATCATCGATAAACAGGGAGTTTACAACGAACACCTAATAATCGATTCTTTACGACGGCTTCAAATGGGAAAATATCGATAATCATCGATTCACACCTCGCCACCGTGCTGAACGCGTTCATTCGATCGGATTCTCTTAATGTCATCATCAGTGCTGCCGTGCTAAGGAAGAACGTCATGTGAGCCTTCAGGCATTGCCAAACTTCCTGTGACAAATCACTAACTTTCAAGAATGTTTGTGAATGATTTCCTTCCAAATTCTGAGATAATTTTGTTTCTCAAAAAGCCCAAAATTCTCGCGTGAAAAATCGAAAAACCTAGACGCAAAATTCGTCGTTTCCCAGAAGAAAGCACGTAATTGAATATCAATTTAGCAACATTTCCATCCACTAATTTTATTTCTACTAGAAAAATGCTGGGAGTTCCTGACTGAAAATTTCACTGATTTTTCTATGGATTATACGTTCAAATCAGCGGAATTTTGAACTTGAATTGCATTCTCGTCATCTTGTAAAAAACTGTCTCGTTTGGGTTAATTTTGCGACCTCGGAATGTAGTTACGTTGCCTCGCTGGGACAACGGCGAATCGCCGCACAGTGGATCGAGTCAATAAGAGAGGCTGGATTTGGGATTTTTGACTAAAACTGCGAATTTTGATGTTCAATTCGTCACATTTTAAATTTTGAGGGGTGAATTTAGAAGAAAATTTCACGAGGAAACCAATGGAACCACTTTTAGGACCTTAAAGTTTTTTATAAACGTGGTTATAAGCTTTCAGAGTTTCCAAATTTTGTCCGAACTCTCCTATTGACTCGATCCACCGTGCGCCGCTTACATTGATGGCGAGCGCCATCAATCATGATTGCGTGAGCGAATTTGAGCGTTGGAGCTGCACGCACTGCACTCGTACGTCATGCGATTTTGCATGACCTCGAAAAAATTGAATCACGGCGTCGAAAATTTTGAACTGCTAGGCGAGAGCGCTAAAAAAGAGCGAGAGGTGAATCGCACTTCCTACACCTCCACGACTCGTTCCTGATACCCGGGAAGCCAGAATTAGAGGCAAGAAGCGTTGTAGAAAGCTGGAATTTTGCTTGTGTTAGCTTTAAATTAAGAACAAGAAATTGTTTAGAGAGCTGAATGTTTGATTTTGTTGGCCTAATTATCATCCAGTATTTTTGCAGATACTGGGTCTGTTGTAACACAAGATATTTTGCGTAAGAATGACAGGAACTTTTGAACAAAGAGCTACCGTAAAATCTCGTAAAATGGAGAACGTCAAAAAAGATTGTTATCGAAGAACACCGCATATGCATACCTTCACTCTGTTCTTTATAGTCCAGGCACTTTTTTCGTCGTCCGTGGCAACCAGATTTCTAACAGCGATGTTAGGAAACTTAATTTAGATATAGAAACATTCCCAAATTCCGTTTAAGACCGATTACAATATGATGTCAATATAGTTGTTTTGAGGCACTTTTTTCGCTTGAAGTAAACCTGATTTCCACTTTAAAGCTAGAAATAGAAACCACACGTGAGAAAGAATCGTAGCAGACGCCAAGGTTCTTTGGACTACATTTTTCAATTAAAAACTACGATATCCAGCTTAGTTTAGAAATAACGTATGTACCATTAAAATTTCTACGCACACGTATGTATTTTTACAGATGAGCCGAAAATGGTGTAATTCCTGATTGAAAATTGAAGTTCTTTCAATATTTAAACGACGAAGACGTTTGAAATTGGAAAGCGAGCGTGATACGGACCTTCAAGATGATTCATCACTGAGAAAAAGCTATGGCTTATAAACCTATTAGAGGTAAATATGGAACACCACTAATAGTAGTACCTCTACATATAATAATAGCACATATACCTTAGTTATGGTCTCTGTACCTTAATTAGGTACAGAGACCATAGTATGGTTCACAGACCGAGAATTATTAGTTTATTTACGACTATTATAGGTGTTCCATATTTACCTCTAATAGGTTTATAAACCATAGTTTTTTCTCAGTGATCATGAAGTGGATTTTACACTTTTTTGACGTGATCTTCGTGATTTTCAAACGATTTCAAGCTTTGAAAGCCTCTACTAACTTATCTGGATCTCTTGAGTGCAACGGTCCCAATACAGTACTGTCGTGCTAAGGAAACACACCGTATGAATATTCGAGAGTTACGAAATTTCCGTCGATAAAATGTTCATTTTTGAGGAAACTAATGAATATTTTTCCTTAAAATTTTCACGAACTTTAGGTGAAATTGTGAGCAAAATCATCTGAAAAATTGGAAAGAAAATATTCATAAGTTAAACAGGAAATTAATGTTTTATCAGATGAAATTTGGCAATGCCTGGACGTTCATACGGCGTTATTCCTTATCACGGCTGAGCACCAATTGTGTGGTGTTGGTAGAGTAATTTAGTTATACCTCCCGAGTATCTGTTCAAGTAGAACTCTCCCAAGTATTGGTACGTTCAAACGCTTGAAGTATCACTATCACAGAGCAAAAATATCAAAATAGATAATTTAGTAATGACTACGAGGGAAAGCCAACAGGAATCACGGCTCATTCCACAGACATAAAAAATGTTAATTAAAATAAAAAAAATTGGATAAGATCGGAAGCGCATAGCGGAAAATACCACTCAAAAGCCGCTGGCCCTCTGATACAACGACAATTGACCCTGAATTGAACTTGCGAAGTTAATAAGATGATAACGGTTAGTTTCAAGAACTGGACAGAAATAAACGTAGATAAACGCGAAGAGACGGATGATTCGACAGATCGATGTTAAAAATAAAATTTTATGTGTCCAGCAGAGACATTGGAACTATTCGTTCATTTATCGAAACGGTTATTGAGCCAAAAGGGAAAGAAAACAAACGGCGAGTTCAGTGTGATGTAATGATAACACTCGATTTCGTCGACTGGTCAATTCTCATAAAGGTAGGTAGAGTTATATTCAAAATATTTGGGGAAGACATGTCGAGCATTTGGAGAGAGGGGTGAAGTATTCTACTGAGATAATTCGAAAAACCATGCGAGCATTGTTTGTTTTGCATCAACTATGACAACATTTTTCACAGAGATCTTGGAGATTTTACCTAGCGCTTAGAAAAAATTAATGCAGGTATGACCCTCGAGGGGGTACAATGGTGCATACAATAAATTAGCGATCTCTATGTGATCACTTGGGTTTGGAGGAAGATTGGGCTCCGTGCTTACTTCGGATTACACTCCGACATTTTTGATAGTGTAGACCAAAAATCTCAGTTCTCATAGCTATGTTATACCTACTGACTCGAAGGCTGTAAATTTCATACTTAAATATTTATAGCTGATGAACTTAAAATACTTCTAATCTGATTCTGGCGATACTTTAAAATCGTCGCCAATATCACGTTGTTTCTCATTCTCTCTTTTTTTACGAAGAAACTAATTATTCTCTTAGTTTCAGGATCTTAATATTATTTTTTTAATAAGATTTTTAGAGGATTCGACAAAAATCATGAAGAAATTTTCGAATGACGAAAAGACGGGTTTCCTCAACTAAAATAGAATACACTGGGGAAAAAAAACACATTGGATCTAGAGTCCAGACTCTTGAAAACATTGACAGGAAAAAATGCTTTTGATTCTATCGGTTATTTGCTTGAATCAAAACGAAATCCGCTTAAATTAAGAGGCTTGGTTCTTGATTTAAGCTAGATTCTGACTGAATCAAGAGTACTTTTTCTTGTCGATGTTTTTAAGAGTCTTGACTCTACATCCAATGTGTTTTTTTTTTCCAGTGTATGTTAGGAAGTTCGAGCTCATAGGCGGATCTAAGGGGGGTGTAGGGGGCGAACACCCTCCTCCTCAAAAAAAAATGAGAAAGAAAAAGGAAAGAGAGAAAAAAAGGGAGGGACGGAGGAAAGATGAAGGAAGAACGCGTGTATTTGGTGATTATTCATGACAAAATTTACTCAAATTGCCTAGTAGAAGCCATAAAATTTCGAAAATTTTCTGGGGGAGCCCCCGGACCCCCTTTACGCCCCCTCAGTCGAAGTGTCTAGATCCGCCTATGCTTGAGTTTTCTTGTTTTTTTTTTCTTTTTTTGTGTCGGAAAAAACGATACTCTCCAGACATCACTGGAAAAAAAACACATTGGATCTAAAGTCCAGACTCTTAAAAACATCGACAAGAAAAAATACTCTTGCTTCAATCAGACTTAAGCTTAAATCAAGAACGAAGCCTTTTTATTTGAGCGGATTTCCTTTTGATTTAAGTTTAAATCTGATTGAATCAAGAGTCCTATTTCTTGTCAATGTTTTCAAGAGTCTGGACTCTAGATCCAATGTGTTGTTTTTTTTTTTTTTTTTTTTTTTTTTTTTTTTTTTTTTTTNTTTTTTTTTTTTTTTTTTTTTTTTTTTTTTTTTTTTTTTTTTTTCCGGTGAAGTTTTGAGGCAGTTTCGTTGCATCCGAATAGATTGCAGGTCTCGTCTGTGAGTGGTCACATGTTCCTTTTCCACAGATAATACGGGCTCACTTAAAAGTAGAGCTTTAATCCATTAATGGGGGTATCTCGGTGGATAGTTGGACGTTTCCCCATCAGTGGCGAAGCGTAAGGTCGACTTTCGATATTTCCCCATTTGAAGCTATGATAAAGAATCGATTATCAAGGTATTCGTAGCGGACACCCTGAGCCCTGAGCGATCCTTTTCCATAGGTTTATATGGCGGATTAATCGATACATCGCAAAACACGCTCACCACTGAGTTGGACGTTTCCCCGTTTGTTTGCTCTCTCCATTTTATTCCGCCCGTATCTTATCACGCGGCGCGTTGGCATTGTCTGGGAGCGATGCACACATAGTTGAATGACTTTGCCGAAAAAAATAGTCGACAATTCTCTGTTTAAGGAAAGGAATACCTCATTTTTCGATCATCGTGCAACTGCGATTTCAGGGTTGACCAACTTCACAAGAACTCGCGCCTGGCGTTAACCTCATTATTCGTTGGATATGGACAACGGGGTGTCTACTAAAATAAGCTGGCTAAAAATCAGTACTTTAACGGTACTTTTTCAGTACATTCCCAAGGAATTCAGTACCTACTCAAAGAAATTCAGTACTTTATCAGTACCTCCATTTGACGAAATTCGAAAAATTCAAAAATTGGAATTTCTCGCTCAAATTGCGACAAAATTACAAAAAAATGGAAACATCCCAGACCTTCTTGCGGAATTTCTGCAATTTTTCAGTACTTCCGGACCGCCCTAGAAAATTCAGTACTATTTCCGGACTTCCCGGAAATTCCGCTGACACCCTGAACATCCACGATGCTTTAATGAGTACGAAAATGTTGCATATTTTCCAACGCGGTGCGGCAACGACGCTTGCGCCTGAGCTGACAATGAATGAAATCTCGAAGCCACAGCACCGTTCCCAAGTAATTATTTCGCGCTTATTAGGCGTAGATTACGTTCGCCGGCGCATAACCTGTGTTACATGGTGTGGACAGCAGCTCGCGGCAGACTTGACCTCTTTCGCCTGGGACACAAGTTCCGTGCACATTACGAGGCTCTTGGAGACAGGGCTAATGTGTTTCCCGGAAGGAGTGCGGTTAGAGGAATGACAATGCAGCTGACAGGTTGTGGTTCATGATGGTCGGTAGACCCGAACTTCCACCACAATGCTTTGAGCAGGAATGTAGTGCAAGGGAACTTTCGAACTTTCTCGTTCCCAGAAAAAAAGGACTTCCGTGGGGCATACCATTGCTAGGAAAGCACTTTCGACATCTTATGAACGGTAGCGTGATTTGTTAGTTGGGCGTAGGTGTGTAGGTTAAAGGGTCGGCCCTAAATGTCCAGTTTCTAGCGAAAAGGAACGAAGAACTTTGTGGGGCAAAGGGTCTGCTTGTCAGTTCTGCCGTACTGAGGAAGAACGCCGTATGAACACTCGAAAGTTGCAAAATCACCTCGGATAAAACGTGTATTTTTGAGAGCGATTGTGCATATTTTTCCACGAAATTTTCAGACATTTTAGACAAAATTGTCGGAAAAAATTGAAGAAAACAAATCACGATATTCCCCGTAAAGTCAGGTTTTATTGAAGGAAATATGGCAACGACTGAGTTCTCATACGGCGTTCTTCTTTAGCACGGCAGAGTTGGTTGGTAGCATTCTCTATGAAAGACGTCGAGAACCAATTCTGCTGTGCTAAGGCTAAGGAGGAACGCTGTGCGAACATTAGAAAGTTTCCAAATTTCACCGGATGAAACGTGTAGAAACTTGTTTATATTATTCCCTGGAATTTCCAGCTATTTCAGATCAAATGCCAAGGAGAATTTTTTGTAAAATTTGTAAAAATATTCACAATTTTCCTGGTATATTCGTTTTTCATTGAAGTCTGACGGCTCACACCGCGTTCTTCCTCAGCGCGGCTGCAGGATTGGACTGCGTGCAGGGATGCAGAAAATGCCCGAAAAAATCAGTACTTTTACAGTATTTTTCCAGTATATACAGAAGAAATCCGGTATACCCTCTCATCAGAAAAATCCAGTAATTTTTCAGTGCCTCCGATTGAAGACATTCAAAAAATTTCAAAACTTAGAAAATCTCGCTCAAATTGCGACAAAATTGACGAAAATTTTTTAAAAAAATCCGGACCTCCTTTAAAAAATCAGTACTATTTCCGGAAATTCCGGATTTGCAGCCACCCTGGAGTGGAGAAAAAGGGTAAAAACAAGTTGAATCTTACCTGGTCTTCCGGTCCAAGATCATCTGCAAGCTGAGCACGGAGTCGAGCGCGATGGAATCCTTGACCGCCCCCTTATCACTCCCGTAGAACAACCTCCCCTCACTCAACTGACAATTCCTCGACACGAAGTCCTTGGACTTCTCCCCTCCGGAGGGCGACCGGAACAGCTGCCCCGAGTGGGGCGACGCGGACAGGGTCGCCAACGGCGGCCTCTCGAGGCGGTCCCGCGGGTCACCACCCTTCCGCCCCCGCCGCCCGGGCGACCAATTCGTCTCGGCGACCGCCTTGATGGCCTTCTTCATACTCGTCCAACGCACCAACTTCTTCTTGGCCGCACCGGTAGGGTCCTCCACGGCCGCCTCCTCGGCGACCTCCCGCACCTCCACCTTCGCCACCGTCGGGTGGAGGTCCCGCGAACACTCCGAGATGGAATCCACCCGCTCCGGCACCTCCGGGAGCGACGCGAAGTCTTCAGCACTACTTCCCTCACTTGGTATTCTTTCTTCGTCTTGGGGGACATTCTCGTAAAGTGGATCGAACTCGATGATAACCGATTTGGACGGCCGTCGGATCGGACACTTTGCTGGTAGTCGCGGCTCCCAAGTATCGTACATATCGTTGCTGATGGACACCGAACTCGCGAAGCTCTCTGGTCTACCGGACTTCTTGCCCTCGCTACTGGAGTCGGACGCCTCGTAGCTCTCGGCGCGCCCGCTGCGCTTGTCCTCGCTCGAGTCTGTGACTTCTGTCGAGGAGAAGGACACACGACTAGGGGTTGTCGTGTACACGTTGTCGACGACGCGCTGCGGGGTGATGGCAACGTTCTCGTAGTCGCGGCGCTCCGGCTTCTTCGCGGCGATGTTGACGGTGCCGTAGAAGGCCCACGAGTCGCAGCGCGCGGCTTTCTTCGAGGCCTCGTGTTCCTTCTCCTTGCGCTCGCTCTCGTCCGAGAAGTTGGACTCGCTGCCTTCGCACATGCTCAAGCTCCGCAGGACGGACTCCTCGAAGGACTCGCCGAAGGAGAGGCTCCCCGAGTAGTTGGAGGTCACCTGGTGGAGAGAAACGGATTTGGATTAGGTGCGGCGACATCGAGTGCGGGATTTTCACTGGAAAAAAAAAAAACACATTGGATCTAGAGTCCAGACTCTTGAAAACATTGACAAGAAAAAGGACTCTTGATTCAATCAGATTTAAGCTTAAATCAAAAGGAAATCCGCTTAAATTAAGAAGCTTGGTTCTTGATCTGAGCTTAAATCTGATTGAATCAAGAATATTTTTTCTTGTCGGTGTTTTTAAGAGTCTGGAGTCTGGACTCTAGATCCATAATATGTTTTTTTTTTTTTTTTTTTTTTTCCCAGTGTTGATACAAAAGACTATTTGGAGGCGTTTGGCAAAAAGGAACTACGCCACATCAGCTACTGCCAAATTTCACTGGGCAATTTAATTTTTTACATGAAAACGGTCGCGAGGATTTTTGTGCACATTTCGATGAATTTTCTACATAGTGCGCAGCAAATTCCTGAAAATTTTCAACAAAATCAGCACAGGCGTTCTCCTGTAAAAAATTGAATTGCCCGGTTAAATTCAAGCTCAGAGGAGTTTTCCAGGGTTTTAGGACATGAAACTCCTTGACTATTTCATCTCATTTCTCGATCATTTTTACGAAAACTATTTGGACGTATATATTCTGTCAAACGGAACTAAGCGCCAATTTGAGTTCCTTCGGAGGAATTTAAAATCCCGGATGGCGCGTTTTGTCAAACGGAACTAAGCGCAATGGAAGAGCATTGCGAGTATAGGACGGAACGAGCAGGACGCCCGTTTCCGCCGCCAATTCAAGCCCCCCTCTACCTTCATCCCCCGCATGGCGCTTAGTTCCGTTTGATAGAAATACGTCCATTAAGCATACGTTCGTAACTATTAGAATACGTCCACGTATACGTCATATTTTGAGATTTTTTGAGCTGCGAGAGTTTCAAATCAATTAACGTTCATGACAATATAATTACCTCGTCGTATAGTTCGTCTGGCAAGGGCGGAGGCGGGTACTCGGGAGGCGGCAGACTATCCAGCGACGGCGAGCGGTCCAAGTTCAGCCCATCGTGGTCGAACTTCTGCGCATCGAGGGGCGACATGAAGCTGATGGAGTGGAAGATATCCTCGGCGGGGAGCGAAGTGCACCGCTCAGCCTTCGCCCCCGCGGGCGAGTCCTCCGGGGACGTGGAGGAGTCGAGGCGGCTGAGGGCCGACTGCCGCTTGTTGAGCATGTTCTTGACGGACTTCTCGATCTTGGAGGAGACGTGGCGGGTGCCCTCGACGACGGCCTCGCGCTTCCGCTGGACGTTCGAGGAGGCCGACTTGATGCGCCGGGTCAGGGAGTCCATGTCGGGGGAGCTGGGGGGCGAGGATTGAGGGGGCTCCGGGATGGCTACGGTGGTACGCGGGAGAGGCACGGGTTTCTTGGAGATGCGGCTGCTGGAGGCCGGCGGGCTGAGGGGTAGTTTGCGCGGGGTCGGGATCGGCAGGGAGACTTGCTCCATTTCATGACCAAAGCCTGGAACAGAGAACGAGGCGAGTTAGGGTAAGCGAAGATTGGAGAAGCGCTCTGGGGGTGCCGATTGAGGTGGGCAGAATCCTCAGCATTTCGATGACCGGAGCTGACAGGCTGACTTGAGACAGGCGAAAAGCCGCGGGGTCTTCTTTTCGGCATCACACCAAAAGACTTTATTTTGGAGTTCGAATGCTTGCATGCTTGGACCAGTGTTGATTTATAGAGATTTTATGCACACATTCATGATAATTAAAAAAATGTGAGATATATCAGTGGGTTTGTAGAAACATACAAAGTTTTGCATGAGTAATTTACGTTGATATTGCGGCAAAAACCCGATAATTCCAGCAGTTTTATGTATAATATGCGATTCAAACTTCTCCTTCAAAATGGGGAAAAACTTTGAAATAAAAGTATTAAATATTATTTAAGGATTTCTTCGGTAGAAGGTGTGTACTTATGGCCTGCAATGCTGCTGAAATTGTAGCAATTTTGCCCTTCATGTATGTACTAATGGCTTATCCAAAAGCTATGCAAGCACCTCGCCTATAAGAAGCTTCGGAATTTTTATTTTGGAGGGAAAGTAATTAGACTGTGAAATAATTTAATCCATGTCTGTGAATGGTGCTAGAAACTGCAGAATCTTAGCCACAACGTAAGCCTTGTACGTTCTTGGTGCAAAAGCTCCGGAATTATTATACTTCTAAGAAGCATAAGCGTATGATCCAACAAAAAAACTTGGGGCAGTATTTACTAAATTGAAGACAGTAATAATTTGGCTTGGACACGGTATCGATCAGAAAATGAGACGACATTGAAACCAGAAAAGCAGTATTTTTAGACCTTTTATCGAATAGTAATAATTGTGATAATTGCATGTTGAGTAGGTATACTTACAAAATGTATCAGCTCATGTTTACAAATATCCAGACATCTGATTGGTAGCTCACTGAGTAGGGCACAAAGTCTTGAAAACTTAGCGAACGAAAGAGCTGGGATCCTGCGAAGAGGACACCGTCAGGAATATATTTTTAAAACAAACGTTGGATTCCCACGATGAAAACATACACACGAAACTATAAAACGCACAAAAAATTTGATCCACTTATCACACGTACCTAAACACAACACTGAATCATTCACCAACCGTGTTATCACGAATATCCTCGACAGACTGAGAGCTTATCGAATTGATTTCGAAACACATTTTAACCGAGCGGAGGCGACACTAATCGTTTGCAACTGTAAAGTTTTACTTTCAAAGTTCACGAAAGAGGAGAGCGGCTGACGCTAGACTGATCTGATCCAGCGGCCGTGGCTGACTCATAGCAGACAACTCTCGCGAGTACACTGTACACTCACATCATTCTTACCCCCACATGCGAAACAATTGATGCGGGTTTATAAATTAAAAGATGCACACAATAGACTGCGTAACGATCACGATGCGTTGAATCGAACAAAAACCACTGAAAATTGGCTAAGATGGACTCAAATTTGTGATAAAACGCGGACAATTGTTGCGTCTTTATCATCAAAACAAAAACTGTTTTTCTCACCTGGCTCGCCCTCATAGTTGCCAAATCTATGACGTGTGTTTTGCCATTTCTGAACACACAGCCGAAACACTCCAAATTTGGAAACTAAGTTACTTAATAAAATTGATTAGTTTTTTTCTTGGAGAATACCCTGCAAGATTAATTACACATCATTTGCGGAGAATAAAAACTTTAGGGAGACAAATGTCCACGATTACATCATGAATCTTGCAACATTGTTTAATCACGTCATCACTTAGTCATACGAGCTTTCAACAGAGCGCAGCACTAGTCTGTAAACAAAATACGTGTTTTCAAATTTTTCAGGTTAGAAAATTGTGTAATAATTTTTTTTAAAAACTACCAATAATGCAAAACAATTTGCATTGATAACTTTTTTAAAACTCCTTTTGTTCTGCGATTTAGAATGAATAATCTGCCGTAGAAATTCTGTCCTTCTGTGAGTGTTTTCCATCATACCCCATACGGCAGCATTTTTCACACCGTTCAGTATTTCTGTGTTTTTTACTCAATCATTAGCGAAGTATTTATTTTAGTTTCGTTTTCTTTTGATCCTTCAGAATCATTTGACCGTGTAAATTCCCTAATCTGAACTCTCTTTCATTATGTATAAATCATAGCATATGTCGTTGCGGGTCAGAACCAATGCTTACCATCCCCATGAATATGCACAAAATAACTTCTTGACCAGACTGGACATCTGCTGAATTGTTCCTGTGATTATTCCTGTATATTGCAGTGTCAGGAAGTCATTACATCAGGATATGGAGGAGCAACTTTTAACTGTGCGCGGTTCGTATCAAATTAATCTTTATTACTTATCTTAAGCACCAACTTTCAGAAATCAGTTGTCACTGACGTTTCAGGCACTCACTTAAAACATACCAGAGTTGCTCTTGGTCTAGAAAACAAGAAAAGTCAGGGAATTTTGGGAGGTGCGTTTTGCAACAAGTGTATATGATGGGAGGAAAATTAAAGTTGAAGTTTCATTAGAAAGTCAGGGAATCAGACAATTTTGGAGCTAGGGAAAAGTCAGGGAATTTGATGATGAAGACGTTACGGTAACCCTGCGTACAGTGCAATAATACAACTTGTATCATACGATCAAAGTAGAGCTCTCAAAGTGGCGTGGCGTGACGTGACTCTCAAAGATAGTTGGCCCGACAATCTTTGAGGGCAATGGAGGGTCACATCATGCTACTTTGAGAGCTCTACTTTTATCATACGATACAGGTTTACGTATGCTAAATTTGTGCTACCATACTATCTTCTTTTTTTCATTGTTAATTTACATTCCTCCTTAAGAGTTTTGCTGAAAGTTTCTCTAGTTGCGGTTGGCAGTGGGTCAGTTGCGCTGGTCACAGAATCGTATTCTGATATTTTATTCTTGCAGATCAACTAAAAATAATAAGATTTGTTGAAACAGCAACTTTGGGCTTTGAATATCAACCGAGATATAGCGCTGTGAAAAACTCTATTTATAATGTCATCCACCATGGTAGTGCATACTATCTGATGCACTACCACAATGGATGACGTCGAAAACCTGACTTTTCAAAGGACGATATCTCGGTTAATATTCAACATAAAAAGTTGCTGTTCTGGCAGGTCTTCTTAAGTTTAGCTAATCTACAAGAATCAAGCATCAAAGCATGATTCTGTTACCAGCGCAACTGGCCCATTCAGAATAGGAACAATATACTTATTCATTCAAAATTTTTTTCAAACTAAATGATGTCCAGACACCATCCCCAAACCCTTTAAGTTCCCTAAATATTTTACCCATAAAGAATCTGAGCACTTACTTAAAATTCCCTGCTTAAACTCAGTTTTATCATTATAATATTTCAAATTTGAATTTTTCTGTTGAAAAGAGCAATCTCATCATTAAAGCCTCATTCAATATTTGTCAGTGAGTTCAGTTACATGCATAACCATTTTCCCATCATGATTGCTACTCTTAATTTCATTCATTCGAAGTCTGGTAAAGTGAGCTTAATTTTTCCCTTTTTTTCCAGTTATGCGCCTATCGAAGCCAACACTAAGCACACCTATCATCGTAACATCTGATCCTAAGGACCTTCCTGGTAATCTTCTGAATAATGCCTTAAAACATGATCCTACAGCTGTGCCTGGCACTGAAACCCTAGCAGCAGGCCAGTTTCTCTCCATCACTCAAAATTTTGGGTAAGAATGAAATAAATCATAATTGAAAAGATCTGGAATAGAAGTTGGATAATTTCTGGCCATTAATGGTCAATTATAATTGAAAATAGCTGTATTTCAAAAATACTTTATTCAGTCTACAAAATCGAAATCTTTATAAATCATTCCAAATGGATTTGACATTTTGGGTGTTCCTGTGCTAAAATGTCTGTGAACACTACGCAAAGTAGTAATACAAACAGTTTGATGCAAGTTTGTTGGCACGGAGGAACCTCTTGCTGTGAGCATTATTGTAAACAATGTGTTGAAAGATCTGGAAAACTGAGAAAAGTTAAGGAATTTTTTGAAAAAACTGGAAATTTTAAATCTTGAAGTACCTGATTGCTGTCCACACAATCTGACTAAGCTGTGGTCAGTCTGGCTCTAAAGTGTGTCAGTCTACATTGAGGCTCAATGCTGTGAAGTATACTTTGAATTGCAAGCAGAGGGGTGAATGTCAATAAGGAAATTCGAGTTTCTTGAATGATTTGTACTTACAGAAAAAGAGATGACGTATTTCCGTAATTTGCTGTAAAATTGTGTATTGCCAAAAAGTTTTCGTTTCCAGTTCTGCCCAAGTGTGTAAACTGTGGATGTGGAAAGTCAGTAAATTGTGATTATTTTAATGAGGGAAAATCTAGAAAACTCAGATAATTTTCTCCTGCCACTCCTGTGTCTCCCTGGTACTGTAAGTCAAACTGCATAGGGAAAAGATTATTAGTTTCACCTAGAGGGCTTTTTGTTCTTATGAATAATTCAACGGGATCTTTAAAAAGTCTGACTGTGAGGAAAATTCCACTTAAAGAGCGTTTGACTCGGAGGAATTATGTGTATTTTAGATTAAACCTACAATCACTCACCAATTTTTCTTTTTTACTTTCTTTTTTCAGAAATATATATTTAGGTGAAACTTTCTCAGGTTATATTTGTGTTGTGAACACAAGTAGTCAAACTGTTACTGGAGTTTCAATGAAGGTAAGACTTTACTGAAAATCAATCTATCATTGCCCTCCCTTCTTTTTTTTAGAAAAAAGTCATCCAAAAGAACATCCAACTCTCCCCTGATACAGTATCCTAACCATGATTTTTGATTACTTTGAATTTCTTCCTGTGCATCGGGAAATATTTAACTCAAAAGTTTATCTCGGAAGATTAAGCCAAAATCACAGGCATTGCTGCCCTCAAAATAGAGGAATTCAGTAGGTTCTTAATAACCTAATACAGACTCTGATAAAACCTCATATATTCTGTTAAAATATGTATCAGGTAGATTTATTGGATAAAATAATTCCTTTGAATCTGTACACTTTCAAAGATTCATTTATTTATGTAATACTCACCCAGTTGAAGACCAAGTTCATTTGGTTGCGAGTTTGATCTCTCATATTCATATTTGAATTATAGGTTTAAAAGTATTGTTACTATTTTAGGTAGACCTTCAAACTACCTCTGAGAGAATTCCACTAGTTGGTTACCGCGCAGGTGTTAAACCCAAGGATCTTTTACCTGGAGACACCTTAGAAGAAGTAATCCATCATGATGTCCGAGAGCTTGGTCTAACTATGTAAGTATACCTTTCACCTTCGGAAACTCATGGCATATCCATGAATGTTGCTCTGCAATCTGAGCAAACCAATCAAAGTCACCAGTACAGTTTTTGAAAGTTAAGTACTAGAAAAATTTCTGGCCATTTCAAAAAGTAATATCGACATTCAAGCATTTTGAAATTCAAGTTAATAAACTTTAGTTCCCAGGAAACATGACCAAAGGTAGGCTTTTGTTTGTCTCCTGAAGGATGGAAAATGAAGAGTGGATTGAAATTGCAATTTGGTCAATGAATTAAAAGTTTCAATTGGTCATCATTTTGATGCAGGGTTCTTACCTTAGGTATCTTTTTATCAAACAAGAAAACATAAGCAACTCGCCGTTGAAACTACAAAAAACGCAAATCTCAGTTTGCACTGCTGTAGACTTTCTGTCTTAATTAATTTTTCAAATCAGAAAATACTCCTTGTTATTTCTTGACAACGATTTTTCATTTCTTCCTTCTGTGCAGAGAATATTCTGTACAAAGTGTAAGCAACAGCGTGTGTTTGTTCTCTTTTGATAAAATAAAATGAGACTGCAGATTTTGAAACACCGGCTGAAGTTTTTGTAGTTTCATTGTCGGAATGCATTTCCTTCCCCAAAAGTCGTCGCCTACCGCGCATAGGGGCGTAACCGCGAATTTTGACATTTTGAGTTTTTAGTCGATTCTTATGTAATAGAGGGTGCTCTTTCGATCTAGCTTACTCTGAAAGCTCAAATCCGAATAGTTTTTGAGTTATTAAGCAAAAACATATAGGCGTATCTACATTTTGCTCTCCTCGTGAGCGCGCATAGAGGCGGATCAGCGCGAAACGGGGATAGCTCAGCTGTTACGCCTGTATGCGCGGCGCTACCTGCGTCCATTCTACTCATCCGCCCGCACTCAACGGTCAGTTCTTCAAGGGACAGCCTCTATCTTTCGGGAAAATCCCGATCGGCTTTCACTCTCCTTTCCATACGCATCAACAGAATGCCTCTTCGTGTTTTACAATGCCAACATTGGTAGCAAATTGGCAAAATGATCTGCTTATATGCGCTGTGTTTAAAGCTCCAGCGACTTTTAATAAATTTGGCAATCTCCTTGCCGGTGCCAGCGATTGAAGTCTGGCATTCATCGGCATATATGAAAACGACCAGAATTCGAGAAAATCGTATCAGCTGCATTTACTGCATGATTTCGGGCGTCAAAACTGGCTAGCTGCTTACCGAAAACCTCTTTTTTTCTTTGAAAGGTTTCCACATCTCATGGCTTAATAATCAGACAAAAGTATTGAACAAAAACTTGTAAATGAATGGAAAACGTGGGAATGTTGTAAAACTTGGAGAGGTCGCGTCAGGTTATCCCTTTAATTTCCTAGTCTACTTCAGTCTCTCTCAAAATTTACCTTGCGCGTTGGTTGACTGGTGGGTGAGGTGCATTTCGGGTCGCAAGTTCTATGCTCTTCGGTCGCGATTTGGTTTAGAAAAAAACATGCTTGTACTTTGTACTTGTTGAGTAGGATTTTAAACTACAAATGTGCATTCGTAAGAGCTTGATTTGGTACCACCGGGACATAAATCAGAATTCATAATGGGTTCGCGTGTGCGTATGGTTTATGCGCAACAAGCATTACCACTATGGGATAGTCATTAATCACTGCAACGAAAAGCAGCGAACACAGTTTTAGTGAATACGAGTTAGATATTGATGTTTCTGATTCAGATGAAGTCTCTCAATCAAAACTCAAGAAAATAAAACGATCCGCATTGTGACAATTTCTCATTTTCTGACACCGAGCCATTATCAATGTTTAAACCCCAAAATTGTGTCCCCACTGGGAACCAGTGCGTCCAATGCCGGAGAGATATGTGCGCACCATGTCTAGGTGTAGAGTTTTTTTTTGCCACGATCATTGCAAGGAGAAAATTAAACGTTGCGATAATGGACTTTATCAAAAGTTAAATCGTTCAGCCTCAACGAAACCTAATTTAAAATGAGACCTTTAACCAATGAAAAACATGCCAGTCTATTAGCACTCTGTTCAGGAGATCATCCCGTATAGTTTGCCGACAATAGAATATTAATTTTTATAACAATTTACCGTTCAAATTATAGAATATTTGTAATGAGAGAGAAAAGAAAGGTACAAAGAAAAAGAAGAAATCATGGAAAACGAAGTGTAATAGATTTTACGATTGTTATCCCGGCCATTTTATTCAATACATTTAACTTATTAATTACTTTATTTTAAACGTTAAAGATATACCTATAGAGTACTTTAAATTTCTTCTTCTTTTTCTCGTTCCTTTTTTCCAAAGAAAGTAGAATTAAACGAGTTTTAGTCACAATCTTTGCAACTGTTACTGGAGGAAAAATTGTGAGTTGAAAAAATTGTTTCCTTAATTTCAAATTCCTTTTAGTACTCTTCATGTGGAACAAATACCTTTACAGGCTGCAAATAAACAAAGAAATAATTTAAAACAATTAACGTCATCGAACGATAACATAATGACATGCTACATGGTCGATGGCGATACCCAGAAGAGGAAGACTCCTGCTTGACTGTTAGAAATCAGGGGCGTATCGCGCCTGTTAACCACTCCGTGTGCCGCGCATAGGGGCGTAAGTACACGCATATTTTTAAAACCGGGTTTTCACCTTGTTTTAATACTGATTTCGAAATTTTGCTTACATATCCTGGAAGTAGATAATCTTCTGATTCTATGTCTGAAAAAATCACTTCGAAATTTTAATTAGGGACCTAATTACGAAGCGCGGAAACATTGCAAAATCTTATTTCCGCTCTCCTGAAAAATCGTAAAAATGTAGTTACGCCCCTATGCGCGGTAGCCGACGAAGTGGTGCCGATGGTTTCAGGAATTTTCGTCCAATTTTTTTCGTCCTAGAGAATTTTAGTCCAATAAATTTTGCCCGGTACCACTTAGTTCAGTAAGTTTGGTCCGATATTTTTTGGTCCAATCCATAAAATGGCCCTGCGTTTTAGGTCCTATCGGTTTTTTTCTGTCCTTTGTACATACTTTTTCATGGGCGTTGTCCTGCCTTTAGTTCACAAGCTGTGTTCCCATAAAACCGAGGACACTTACAACGTTCTGTACCAACAGCTTAAAATGTATGCAGAATCTATTAAATCCACCTTCATTTCCAACATGCTCTTACGTTACTCCCTTACGTTACTCCCTTTCCTAACATTTACCTACGTTATAGATTGGACAAAAATGAAATATGATCATTGGACACACAAGTATGAGTCAAAGTAATAAAGAGGACTAAACAAGGTAGGACAAATTTTCTTTTGGACCAAACTAACTACTGGACATAAATGTAAAATGGACCAAAAAAAATTGGACACAAAAACATTGGACAAAGATTCTTATAACCGGTGCCGATGTATTAGCTTGCGTCCATAGCCATAGGATCTAGAAATCCGAGAGAGACGTTTGGTCCCTCTTTTGTGAAAATAAAAGAACATTTTATAAATTATCTACAAATTTTAAAATATTTTTTGTTTCTTTTTCAGGCTGATCTGTGATGTTAGCTATTCTAGTACGTTTTCATTTAGAAAATGTTACAAATTTCCCGTACTCAAACCTTTGAATATAACCACTAAGTTTTATACAGCTGAGGTAAGCAGCCTTAGACTTACAGTATAAAAATATTATTAGTTTATGGAACTTTGTCACACCAAGCAAAACGAATTATTGCAGTTAATTTGTCAGTTTTAGGGTTTGCTACACCCTGTAAGGTGTTCAAAGATATCTTCTTAAATCATTTTAAATTTGCATATCCCTGAATATCATCAAATTGGGAGAAATAACCCAAATACATGTGCTTGAAAGTCTTCGAATTTCATGCCATTTGTTGATTTCATTTAGTAACTTTGAGTTTAATTTTTTTCAGGGCACAAAGTTTTCAATCATGTTCTTTTAGGTTTTAAATTTTTATTGTTACCTTGTTGCCAGCCAAGGTCTTTTGTGTTTTTATTTCCCCTGGTGTTACTGCATTCCCTCCTTCCCACCTTTCTAAAAAAAAAACAAACCAAAGAAAAAATTTACAGGGGCCCAGCAGTACAAGCAATTAGGTCCCGGTCGAAAAAAAAAGTGTAGTAACCATATAAACCCTCAATGCTAGTTGATAAAACCAGCTTGGTAGGCAACAAGGCTCATGTTCCAAGTTTCTCCCTGCATTCGTAATCGTAGGCTGCTCTTTTAATTTTTAGTGATAATGTATCATATTTTTATCATTTTTAGGCTGATCGCATATTTCTAGAGGCTCAAATACAAAATATCACTACTGGTCCTATTTGTCTCGAAAAAGTGTCCCTGGAATCTTCAGACTTATTCAAAGGTAAGAGATAAATTAGATTCAAAATACAGAATCACCGTTTTTTCCTATTTTTTCATTCTTATACCGAAGGAATATGTACGGTTGATTCCTTTTGATTACGGCACAATTCACCCTTTCAATTTTCTTTGTGTCCCTTGAATCCAGCAACAAGTGCAATATTTTTACTTTTTATGAGACTCTAACTTATCAATCATAATTATCTTGTTCTATTTATTCTTGTATCAATCTTCGTTTCCTCCAAGCAGCTTTACCTTGAAATTTTAATTTACTCATAATGAACTGTAACTCTCCTTCAGTTTTAATTATTTTACAAATCATTTCCCCCTAAGAACTAAAATTAAGTATCTAGATTTTTTTTTTTTAAGCTTGTAGAAAAATTTATCAAGTACTTATTGTGCCAAGGAAACCTCTTCAAAATACCAACTTATGTCAATAACTTAACAATATCAAACTTTTCTTTACAGTTCTAAACTTAAACTTACTGGAGAATGGTGACTCAGTGTTTGGCCATATAAACATGATGCCCGTGCAAACAACTCGTCAGTTCCTGTACTGCCTGCTCCCACAACCCGCTTTGCTTGCTGATCAGAAATTACTAAATGGTGCTACAAATATAGGTAAATTGGACATTGTATGGCGATCCAACTTGGGTGAAAAAGGCAGGCTGCAAGTATGTCAACTGGATAGGCAGGTAAGAATTATCTTTTCCTTTTCTTGCAAAAATTATCACAGGTTCTATCACGGAGATGAAAAAAAGGCTGTGGTTGTCATTTGCTCAATCCTCCATAATGTGTCTAATCATCAAGAGATTTGTCAAATTAAGCGTCATCACCAGCATGAAGAACCGTACATGGACTGCGCTGTTTCAGTATCTCTACGAACATTGTATTTTTTCATGGGGAAACTCTCTCAAAGCACTCTTAAAACTTCAGAATCTTTTCTCACAAACATGAGGGCAAATTACTGGAAAGTTCAGGTACATTTATGCAATGGTTCTCCTGTAAAAAAATAAAACGTAGGTAGGAATACTGAAATAATTAAGCTACGTCCTTTGTGCGGAAGATAAATTAACATCCAACAAAGTTGAATTTTAAAAATCCTTCATCAATGATCTAAATAGTTTCTAAAACTTGCATCTCAATTCCAGCTATCAAAATTAAGTTTATCTCCTTTTTTCTCCTTTTTCTTTTATACGGCTGACTATTAGCTTTAGCCTAGGAAACTTCAGTGTTCTACGTTTCATTAATTTTTAGCTAGGTCTCAGAAGAAATTCTAAATCAATTGAATACATGAATTCAACAATGAGTGTGCTTCGCCCTACAAATCCAAGGGTTTTGCTCACAATATTGTAGGCATATCAACATATTTTGATTTTTTGCTCTAATTTTTCATATCTTATTTCCATCTAGGTTCCTGCTTATAGGGATATGCATTTATCCATCACTGAACTGCCAAATATTGTTCAATTAGAAAAACCATTCAACTTTAAGTGTCGCATCACGAACACTAGGTACGTTGAAACCTTTCTAATGACTTTAGCCTTGGAGGCTGAAAAATATGCTTCTGAATTTCTATTTAGAGTTTGTTTTTCTCTTTTGAAAATTGAACACATTGCAACCTCCAAGTAGCCTGTGACAGTGTGAAATTGCCCAAGCGGCAGAGGTTTCCAGATAGTTTGCCACTTGTAAGCATGCTAATCTCTACTTTGACAAGGTGGAGAAATGGTGCTGGGTCCACACCATTTTGCGGGAAAAACATTGCCAAGAAGTTCCAAAAAGTTTTTTTCTCATCTCTACTTTGAATGATTAAATTAATTGAATACTATCTAGATTTTGTACTATTGAAATATCAGTCGATTTTTCGATCTTTATAAAGTTGTTTTTAAGGCACAGCTCACCAAACACTTTCTCATTTTCACTCGGGAAATAGTATACATATGAGGACTTTTCTGTAACAATGGCGGATGTGAAAAATTACCTTTTCGAAACACGCTTGAAAAACTGTTTTGTTCACACAAAAATTTAATATGTTTGGCTCTGGCATAATGTACAGATCTCGAAGATCACATCTCAAGTATTTTCTCAAAATTTTCCCGATGCCAAAAAAGTTTTTTGAATGTGTTTCGCAAAGGTAATTTTTCACATCCATTATTGTTACAGATGAGTCCTCATATGGAGAATCTCAACCAATTTTATAATTAACTCTAAGTGTTCTTCTGGAGGATGACTGTAAATTTTTATATTAATTATATTCTCTGGTTGTTCACTTTATCATGCCTTACTCCAACTGCCCCCTTTCACCATCATTCAACTAATCTGATCCCTTTGTTTTCAGTGAGAGATTAATGAATCTAGTCTTAAATTTATTACCAGTCACTGGTTTAGCTTGGAGAGGAGTCTCAGGAAAACATCTTGGTCCACTAGAACCCAACAAAAATCTAGAAATTCCCCTCTCTCTTGTACCTCTTTCAACCGGATTGTTGGTGAGCACTGCATGGTTGTATTTGTCGGAAAAGTAGCTGAAGAAGTTTTATTTCATCAAACGGTTATTTGCATTTTATTGTCATGAGTTAGCAAGAGTTATGTAATAATCTTTGCTTGTTTTGACTGACCGGCTACAACAACCAGTATACAGTATAAAAAAACCTGATTGTTTGTCTCATCATGTACGCTGTAATTTGTCACCTTCCGGCCAAAGTATTGCAAGCGCCATGCGGCATTTAAAAATTTCTGCCGACATTTCATTTTTTTACTGAGAAATTTTTCAGCGAAGCTGTCCGGAAATGTCACTGAATTTTCTTTGTGCTGCTGATAAAATTCAGTAAAAGGTTCAAACAGATTCAACCATCAATATCTCTGTAAGAAAATAAATGGCGGCAGAAATTTTTAGATCTCGCATGGTGATTGTGATACTTTGGCTGGAAGGTGATGGATTAATGAAGAATAAGGAAAGTCAATGAAATCTTCCTCAGCAAAAAAGTCACAGAAAGAATGCCCATTTTCAATGAGCAAATTTAAATATTCGAACAAACCAAAATTTCCAAGATTAGGTTACTAACTGAGGATGTAAAGCACAAATCAGTTCCATTAGCAATTGTTTACCTCTAACTTTCATGCGCAGTAAACCATTCTACGTATCTGACCATGGCGGCAGCATTGCCAGCAGTTAACTTTTGATTGTCGGACAGTCATATTGTAAATACTTACGAACAAAGAGCATAGAACTGCCAACTTATTTTAAGGGAGTTCCTCTTAGTTTTCTTTTCTCAGAATCCATTCATTCATGCAGAAAGCATTGAATTTATTCAAAAGTTGATCATTTGAAATCTAATTTGAAAGTCTCATGGAGTCAGTATCTAAATTTAAGTCAAATTGCACAGTGTTTAGGGGGGCAAACTCCTTTGTTGTCTTTTCCTCCCCTGTAGTTTCATCCAAATCCGAGGAATAAAATTAAGGACACTGTTAGAATTGACACTGTGCGAAGAAAGTGTTTCAAAAAAATGTGGTTAAAATGTTAAAGGTCCTCGTGACTTTAAAGGTGTTAGACGTTGTTTGGATTGAATAGGTGCCAGCGCTTTCAAAATAAAGTTTACCTACGTTTTCAAATCTAAAAGTGGTTTAAAGTCAAAGTAATTTCTACTCAAATAACCAAGCAGAAGAATATTCTTCTATTGTTATATAACAATAAGAAATGTTAAAAGTTACCCACAGTTGATGATCAAATGAGACTTTGAATTCCAGACTTTGCACTAATCTTTTTTTATTTCCTTTGTTGTAGTTCATCTCTGGAATTCAAATAGTGGATCGAAACTCCAAGGAGCCATTTGTACATGATGAAATAGCCAAAATATTTGTCATTCAAGATGAAATTGCTGCAGACTCATAGGTTTTTTCTTGTTTTTATCTAAGCTTAAAGGAGATTCAATGGTCATTCATCACTTAAAATAGAAATCTTGACAAGGTATGAATGGGCCTGTTGCAAACTTTTGCTAGAGCAAAAATAAGAGTTGTTTCTTATAGATAATGCCTCAAAAATCACGATGAGCGCATCGGCAAAGTCTGAAATGCACTCATAACTTCACAGTCTGCGTAAGAAATTTGCGGTTTTTTGAGCTTCCCGCTTCAGAAACGATACTACGACACAGGTGAACATTTTGTAAGAGGAGTCGCTCCATCGTCGGCAATAATCATCATGGCCGACGCCAATCCGCCGAAACACGTTTGATGGGACGAGATAAAACACCTGAACTGGATTAGACCGGATAACAATCGGTGTGTTAACGTTCATATTTTCCACGCCCGAATTGATTGACCTTGAACTCTCCTCGAATCACGCACGGAACTGCGAGCAAGCGTCGGCCATGATGAATATCGCCGACGATGGAGCGACTCCTCTAACAAAATGTTCACCTGTGCCGTAGTATCGTTTTTGAAGCGGGAAGCTTAAAAAAACGCAAATTTCTTACGCAGATTGTGAAGTTATGAGTGCATTTCAGACTTTGCCGATGCGCTCATCGTGATTTTTGAGGCATTATCTACAAGAAACAACTCTTATTTTTGCTCTAGCAAAAGTTTGCAACAGGCCCATTAAAGCATTGCACAATATGCTTTTTCTTCAAAATATCTTGAGGAAAAATTATCACGCCCGGGAAAATCTGTAAATCCACTCCCAAACAAGGTACATACAAGTGTTTCCAATTAACATTGGTCAAACGGTTAAAAATATAAATGACGTTCTTTGCATAATCTATTTTCCATTTGATGTGTGTCAGAAACACTTGTCAATATCATCGCTCCTCTGGCGTAAGGCGTATCTGGATTACTGCATGAGCTGCAGGAAGTATGGATTTACATGTAAATTAGGGCTCATGTGGAAAGTAAAATACGCCCGTTACGTCAGAGGGGCGACGATATGTACCTTGTCAAGGAGTTGATTTCCAGACTTCTTGTTGTGAAAATGTCTATGTCAGATTTTGAAGAGACATCATGTGACGTTCTCTCTAGTCCATATCTTGTTTGGTGGCATATTGCTTCACTGAGGTCTTTCTACAACGATTTTTCCCTGTATTTTTTATTGTTTAATTTATTTACATACAGAGGATCTCAGTCACTCCAAGAGGCGTCATGTTTTGACGTGTTCAAGTAGAAAAACTTGATTAGCTGAGGTTTGAAAATGACAGACTATCATGGCTTAGGAAGTCGTCACCTTCCAGGCAAAGTATCACAAGCGCCATGCGACGTTTTAAAATTTCCGCCTCCATTATATTTTTTTACAGAGAAATTGTTCAACGAAGCTGTCCGAAAATTACACCGAATTTTCTTTGTGCTGCCGATAAAATTTAGTGAAATTTTCGAACAGATTCAACCAACAATTTCTCAGTAAAAAAATAAAATGGCAGCGGAAATTTTTAAACGTCGCATGGCGCTTGTGATACTTTGCCTGGAAGGTGACGAAGTAATGCTGTGATTTAGACTGATACTTAATGTTATGCTGAAAACAGTTTGGAGTCCATTTGACATTGCATTCCTTATGCAAAACTTATTGACTCTCGGTTATTCCTGCAATTTTGGGATTAGAATGAGATGTAGACTTCAAATGAACAGCTTTAGCCAAAATCAGCCTTACGACATCAGACCTCATCTAATTTCCTCTCGTTTTTTTTTTTTTTTTTTTTTTTTTTTTTTTTTTTTTTTTTTTTTTTTTTTTTTAACAAAAAACCAAGCAACATTCTAACTTAGAATCTTGTGTGTATATTTTTGATAATTGAGAGGAAGTTTATAGAAAGTTTCAAGGTGTAAGCTGGTTTAATTTTTTGTTAAAAAAAATAAAACGTAACCGACAATCTGAAAAGTAGTTAGCCGGATTTCAGTTAAGTTGATCCAAATTTTTTCAAATGGGTCTATTTCAGCTCAAATAAAATAGACGGTGATTTCTTGATTTTGAAACATTAAGTTTAGTCTACAAACTCAGAATGATTACTGTGGACGGTAATGGCAGTAGTTAATCAATTGTAAACTAATGCGATGAGTAATCATTCATGAAATTATTTTTACCCTTGGTTTGATGTACCAGAAAAACAAGGTGATAGACATAACATGGTGATGTTAATCTAAAAGCAGTTATTGAAGTTGATGAGTCTGCAAACAGGCTGAGGTCTGTTGTAAGTAAATAAATTAAACATTCAAGTTCAAATGGTGGGAAAGCTTATTCTCAAAGACTGACTTACAATTTTCAATGCTTAAAATCACCTCCAAATAAAATTGAAGCAGTCAGAACGAAAACACACCGACTCGGTAACTCGAAAATGCTCACTTCTCACTAAGGGCAGACAATTTGCATAAAGGTCATTGAAGTTACCATATCTGTTCCGATTTGAACATTTAAATTTTCCTTAAGTACTTGCTTTTAGGCACCAAAAATCTTTTTCCTAGACTAACTTCTTCACCTAATATGCAGTTTTGTGTGTGCCTTGATTATTTTCATTTTTTCGAGTTGGTGTGTTTTCGTTCTTACTGATACAATTCAATTGAGAAAATTAAATTAAATTCTGATTAAAGAACTGAACATATCATACTCAAATGCAGCTCAGCCAAGGCATGTCTCATGTTTATGGTTTATAATTTTTTTTTTATTTTCAAATTTTTTTTTTTTATTGGTTTACTAATTTGGAAATATTGAATTTTTCTATTTTAGGTCAGTATTGTTAGTCTCGGTAATACATGTTTTGTTTAAAAAAATGTACTGTGAATTTAAGATTGTTGTTCAATTACTCTCTTCATACTCCTTTCAGGGCATTTTTTTACTTATTTTTTTATGACAAAATATTCACATAATTTACATTTAGAACAGTTTGAGAATGAGTTTCATGTTCTGTTTGAAAAGTACTTTTTGGCGCGGCAAAAATTATTGCTGGTGTGCTGCAAATTTTAATTCAAACTCTGCCTCTTTGCATTAGAACAATGTTGTCCATTAAAGTCTTTAATTGACCGAACAGTGGCTCTAAGTGTCAAGGTTTATTTTCAAAGTTTCAACTCTGGAAATTCAATCTCCCAGGTATATAACACTTCTTCTATCCCTCCTTTAATTCTGATAAGTTGGATGGCTCTTGAAGGAACAAGGAAAAATGGAGGAAATGAAGGAGTACACAAAGTTTAAAAATGTCGATATTATTTTACAGCTTTTTTTTACAAACTCTACATAATAACAAGACAGTTAAGCAACTTTTGCTGTCAGAAAAATAACATAGAGAAGGAAAAACATATGTCTGATACAGACTTTTTCCGTCAAGATCTAACTAAATCTGTACAAATTTTTAAAATTCAAGAAAAAATTCAACGAAAATTACATTATCTTTGCAAACTGAGTAGATATAATCTAGCCCTAACTTAGACAATACATTGAATGGTAAATGTGACAAAAGACAACTTTTTACCTATCTCAAGACACAAAATATTTGCTCCTCGTTAGAAAAACTTAAAAAGAAACAATTTCCATCAATCTTTTTGTGCTTTTTCTCTTTTGCTGTAACATTGTCTAGGTGCTCTCATATATCAGCTATCTCTTTAAATTACAATTACTGTCAGAATTTTGAACTGTTTTAAGACTAAAGAGCCTCTAAAATTGTCATATAATAGCCAAAAGGATTGCCATCAGTGCCCCTCAAATTGTGGCACCCACCTTTTCTTAAGTACATACCCAAAAAGGCAAAAGTTAAAGTATCTGAGAGTGAACTACCAGTTCCATCGTTGTTACTTCCTTACATTCCACGTTCCTTTGCGCATTTTGATGACCAGAATTTCGGCTAGCAGGCTGACAATCATCCACATTACAACTTGTGCCATTCCCTTTGCCACAACTGGGGTTGAAAGGCCGTAACCTCTAATACCAATATCTTTGACTACTTGGATCGTGCTTGTTACCGGAACATATGGCAAGATCGTTCTCAGACTTGCGTGTGCTCCCTCTATTGGCCAAACTAAACCTGTGGGTCAACGAGAAAGTGATTGAATTACGTACTCAGATTGCTCTTTTCGTTTGGTGTTTGGTAGTCAAACAAAATCCCAGTAATCAAACTTTTCCTATGATGTGGATACTGGGTTTCCACTGATCAGAAAAGTTAGGAAATTTACTGTGACCTGAAAAACTTACAAGATTCACGAAGACCTGAAAAAGTTAGGAAATCCCGTTGATTAACGCGTCAGCCTGTCACTTTCAATTTCAGTTCTTCGGCTTGCATGTTCAAATCCAGAGAACTTACTTATCCCAAATAGCACGGTGAAATAAAAATATTGAAATTAAATTGCGATCTAATGCATAATATTACAATTATTTTACAACGGAATTACAGGCATCATTTAGTCAATAAACGTTAATTTTAAACAATCAACAGTCAATAATCAGTTCCGTGTATCAGAGAGATGGGCAGTATTCAGTGCAGTGATAGATTGTAGCTTATTTTGATTTTATTGCAATTTTCAATAAGAAGTGCCCCTTCAATCCTTAGATAGGCAACATGCACGACACCTCTACCTCTAGTGACGTAGCAATAATTTGATCATATTGCTGCAACTTGTCACAATCTGTGCTACTTGCGGCTTAGATAGGAGACAGATAGGTAGAATACTGCTGAGTTCATACTACTTTGAGGAAATTATTTAGTACTGCAAGGAACTCAAGGATATTTTGCTATCACCCTGGTTTTAATTTTGGATCCAAGAGCCTATCAACAATTTTCTACTGAGACCATTATTACCCCATGCACCTTGGTTTTGTCCTTGTGCTAGACAAATTCGTTTTGCATTATTACAGGTATGTACCATTTGCATTATGTTTGCATACTTACCAGTTAAGCAAACGAAAGCGAAGTTAAAACCAGCGGTGCCATTCACTGCAACCAACAAGTGGTCTGTAACGAGTCCAATTATACCACCTGAAACAATAGAATCACCAGCATAATGATTATATACGCTGCTTGAGTAAAAGTTATAGTAAGGAAGAAATTCTTTTGACTAGAATGCCAGTGGCACAATGTGGTTTGCAGAGATTTATACCCCCCCCCCCCCCCCCTCCTCCTTTTTTTCCCAGCTTTGTGAGGAGAAAAATCAATGGAATGATGTAAATTTCTCATGTGTAATATTAATTAATTCGGCGAAGCTAAGAACAGATGGACGTATTTATGCTTTAAGGAACTATGTCACACGCAATCCCTATGCACATAGTTCCTTTTAGCATAAATATGTTCAAATGTCGTATGCAAAAATTTGATTGCCTTTAGGTTCATCTCTATGAAAATGCTGATTTTTTAGAAAAATCATAAATCTTTCTCCTGAGAGTAGTTGGATGAGTACTTCACATTAAATTGCCAATGGAATTTTCTGATTGAGTGGAAGAACTTTAATGTTCACTAGTTTCCCAGATTTGCATTTCATTGGAGAATATTTGACAACGTTGACTAGGAGCTTATGCATAGCTCTCTCTTAACCTGGCAGGATTAATGTTAATAGATTTTGGAGAAATAAGAAAGAAGAAGGAAACCAAGTATTTTACCAAAGGGCCGTAGAAATTTAAGAAAATTTAGAAGAAATTTAAAACCTTCCCTCTGCATTAAGAAAAAAATACCTACAAGCTATGCTACTGTGCTAAGGAAAAACGCTGTACGGACATTCAAATTTTGCCACATTTACTCTCAGAAACTACCAATTTTTGAGGATAATTATGAATATTTTTCATTGATATTTTCTGACACTTGAGACCGAATCACGAAAAAACTCCCTAAAAATTTGGAAGCAGAATACTCAGTACTCACAAAGTTCTTTGAAAATTCGTGTTTTGTCAAAGGAAGTTTGGCAACGTCTAAAGGCTCATACAGCGTTCTTCCTTCGCATGACAGTAATGTATGGCCAAGTCTGTTGACTTTAGGCTTCTGAAGTTTTCATTAAATCAGTTGCATTAAATTTATGATCGTTATTAGATCATTGCATAGCTATCAATCTGACTGTAAAAGAGTCAACACTGAAAAATGCTTACCGAGAAATACTCCCGTCATTCCAGTGCACAACAATATGACCATGAGAAGGTATGGGCTACCTTTCAACGATATGAGGTCAGCCAATATGAAATATGTTTCTACAGTGTAGAAAATCGCTGTTATTGAGTGGAGGAGAATGTGTCCCATCATGATGTCCCACATCGAGACTCCTATGTTTGCAAAGAAAATTAAAAGTTAAAATTAGCGATCAGGGTCGGCTTTTCTCATTGGCGGATCCAGCAAATTGGCAACATTGTTTTTTCCCAATCAAAACCTATGGAAATGTATTGATTCTTGGAGGGACCAGGTGCTTCGACAAGAATCGATTATTCAACATAGGTTTTAATGGAGGAAATCCAGTATTGCCAAATTGCTGATCTGCATTTGGATTTTCCGACCCAGGCCCCTCTGTGGGCGATTTTTTCATTCTGGATCCTCCAGGGGTTTTTGGAGTCTAAAAGGCGGATTGAGAGAAGCCCTAAAACTAATATTTTGGAGGCCCCAGAATCTAGGATTTGGGGCTCCTAATGACCGACACCCAGGGTCCCTAAGCGCTATTCCGACTCTGTTACTATCGATTTACAATCAAACAATATTAGCTAATAATATTTTCGAATGAAGAGAGGAAATATTGGAACGTGGCATTGGAAAATTTGATCAGCGCATCGCTTGAGCAGATGGTAAAACGGTAATCTTAAAATAGTGATCAATCATTTTTATTTATATTCTCTATTTCCCCCCTTTTTTTGTAGGCCTTTTAGATAAAATAAATGAAACAAATACCACTGATTTTTTTAAGGGCGGTCTGGAAGTAATAAAAGAGCGGAAATTCTGCAAGTAGGTTCGGAATTTTTTTCATTTTTGTCATTTTTATCGCAATTTGAGCGAGAAATTCAAGTTTTGGAATTTTTCGAATTTCGTCAAATGGAGATACTGGAAAAGTACCGAATTTTTCTGTTGAGGAGGTGCTAAACTTCTTGGGAATATACTGAAAAAGTACTCTTAAAGTACTGATTTTTGGCCAACCTGTTATAGTAGATACCCCGGTGTCATAAACCCTCGGATTTAGTAATCTAAACATAATTTTACAGGCAGTTTGCTTTTTTTTAAGTGTGATGTGAATCTCTGTGCTTTATTTGAACCTACCATTCGATAAAACACGGTCCAACGATCCCTCCATTTTTTCCTCCAACATTGTAGCCGATGAGAAAACCATTGAACAGAAAAGGGCACCACTGAAATATGAGCAAAAATTAGCATTAATAAAATTACATGAACTCAATCTATAAGTTGGGAATTTTTTCTGCCAGCACCAAAGCTCTGTCTACAAAACTGAGTTGGTAACTGAATTATAATGATCCTTGCAATTTTTAAGTGTTGCCGCAATTAATTAATCAAAAAGATTATTCAAGGTGGCATTAATTTTCCAAAGGAATGCCTCTGATCAGAATGAATCGAATTTCGAATTGAGTACAGTAGACTCTGGATTATCCGGCTTCGTATTATCCGGACTCTGGATTATTTGGATAGATTTTGCAACCATGTAACTATGTACGCATTCCGATAAGTGAGCGGATCCGCGGAGAAGCGGTCGCAAGGCATATTGGCGCCTGCAAGGCTGAAGGAATACTTCACGCATTGCGCCAAACAGTGAGGTCGACGTGGAACGCATTAGCGTCTACTAGATTGCATAAATACTTCTCGCATTACACCAAACGCATTTCAGTCGGTTAGTTAGCCTAAAACGCACATTAGCGGCTACAAGACTGCATGAATACTTCACGCATTGCGCGCTTTAATCGTTGTATTGTAATTTATCGTTGTCGGCTACCATTCACGATCACCATTGAGTCGTTCAGTTTGGCGTTAACCTTTTACATTCGTGTTGGTATGTACATGATGTATACATAATGAAAATACTGTGGTGTTGGTTGGTGGTGTTTGTGTTAACGATTATTATCCGGATTTCTTTTTTATCCGGATCGGGCCCGGCACCAATTAATCCGGATAATCCAGAGTCTACTGTATTGCGAGTTGATAGAAATTTAAAGAAAAAAAAACCCCAAGTATTGGTTATTTTTCTTTTTCATTAAAAATGAATCATAAGCGTGGAAGTTTGCAACGTCGCAATAGGGAATTTTCATTTCACTCCATTGATTGGTAATTATAGAAATTGGATGCCAAACTGCTGCGTCGAGTTTAGAAAGCTAGGTACTTTTCTCTTCCTTCTTAGGGACGGTCAATTAGAAAGTGCCGCGTGTACAGTTTAATTAAAACATTGAAACAAGTATTTATTCTCAAAAGCATTGTCTCAAATTTTGGAAGATTCAGGCATAAGTCGCTTACATAATTGTGAAACCAATTTGAAAGCCGATGAAAAAGTTCCATGACTTGTCCCCAAAAATTGGATCCTCGATCTGAAAAACGAACGAAAAAATGAGCGTATTCATTCAAATATTTACACATTAATAACAATGTTTGTCCAGTGTGCAGTAAAATCTCGGAAATATGCTTTTCTGGAACTTAAAAAGTGTGTGACAACACAACGGTTCAGTTTAAGCGTTTAAATAATTTAGAAATGAAATTATTTAGAATAAAAATCTAAGAAGCTACCTAGACGCATGATACTGTTAAAAATCTAGGGAGATGAACTAAAAAAACTTCTACACATACAATGTGTTAATGTTCGTGTAATTTGATAAAATTCGCAAATGGCAAATGAAGCATAAGAAAGCTGCTGATTCAGAACAAAGGTTGCCGTTGAACATGCAATTTGAATAAAATAATTATCTGAAAGAAAAAAAAAGACGAACTTCGATGGTATATAAGTTGCCTAAGCTGGCACGCGAAGTATGAATAATTATTCTCTCTAAATTTCCGGAATTGTTAGAGATGCCATTGTTAAATTGCAGACGGATGATCAAGTTGCACTTTTTAGAAGTCGCCCAGAGAACGAACAGCTTTAAAATCGTGCAATTTAAGCTCCCAGATTGAGAAAAATGTCGGATAGATAACTATTCGCGCTCTCCTGTGAGTTTGTTGCCTAAGTAGCGAAATTGAAGGCGATCTTCAAATGGACAATACCTGTAGGTTTACAATATCCTATATATTAAAATGCAAAGTTCCGAATCTTGGGGCATTAACTTTGAGAGAACCACCGGACCGATTTGCCTGATCTTTTTTTTAAATGAAAGCCCCTGAGCTGTAGATTTGCAGGCTGTAATTTGTTTTCCGATTTTTTCAAATTTTTTCCTATAATTTTCTCAAATTTTCTCCAATGAATTAAAACGGAGGTCCGAATCTTTGGACGTTAACTTTGAGAGAACCACCGGACCGATTTGCATGGGGTTTTTTTTTAAATGAAAGCCTGTGATCTGTAGATTTGTAGGCTGTGATCGTTTTTCCGATTATCTCAAATTTTCTTCCTTCTATCGACGAGTGCAGTTTAGCTGGGCTCAAATTTTCTCCCATTTATTCAGACTAAAGTCCGCATTTTGGGACATTAACTTTGAGAGAACCACTGAACCGATTTGCATGGGGTTTTTTTTTAAATGAGAGCTTCTGATCTGTAGATTTGCAGGCTGTAATTGTTTTTTCGATTTTCTCAAATTTTCTTACTTTTATCGACGAGTAAAGTTCAGCTGTTTCAAGCGGTCGTCCGGCCGCTACCTGCTTGCCCGTCCCTAGGTACCCCCTCTACGGGCTCAGCTACCCCTCCCGCCACGTTCTTTCGGCTATCTCCGTTTTCTTTCGTATAGCTCTCCTCCCACCAACCTCAAAGAGGGAAGTTTGGGTTGCATCGTCGTTCGTCAGTTCGTCACTTGCCACCCACATTCCTTCGCCATCCCTCGGCTGCTCCGCTTCACAGCTTCTTGATATCCTGGCATCTTCTCTGCGGCTTGACTGACCCTGACTTATTAACTGCAGTATTGCGTATTGCTATCAACACGTATTGTTACAGACATTTTATTCATCATTATTAAATAGATTCAACTAATTGCTCCGATTCCAATTAAACTACTGCACCACCATTGCTAGCTGTGGAGGGCGCCCGTAGGAGCTAGTTGTTTACAGATTCTATCAAACTTGATGGGGCAATGAACAAAAATGTGCGGTTTTTGGATAGATAACTATTCGTGCTCCCCGGTAGATTTGTTGCCTATGCGGCGAAATTGAAGGCGAACTTACGTGGAGGGCAGGACCGAGAGCGCCCGGTTTCACGAGATCCGTGCAGATTTCCACTGTTTGTTGCATGGTCGTCAGGAAGGCCTCCGAGAGATCTCTCTGCATTTGATCTTTGATGGACATCTCTGTAACAAGTGTATGTCAGTGTATTTCCGAATATCGACGGTGAAACTACCAAACCACGTATCTCGTTTGCGGTGTTTAAAAATCTACGCTCACATTTTATTTTTTTGAAGTAGACCAAATCAATATCATTCTTTGAAATTTTCACGGAATTTTCTCCGCACAAAGAGGAAAAATCACAGAAATTTTCAAGACTGGATGTTAAGTAGTTTTTCATTTAAAAAATAAAGTATGACAGGAAGTCTGCGACGTCGCAAACCGAGATACGTGGTTTGGTAGTTTCACCGTCGATATGCGCATAACTATAGGTACAGAATATCTTTGAGATATTACTTACAGGAATCGAAGCATTTTAAACATGGAAAGCATATACTCACACTCAGAGATATCACGTCATTTATATATAGCTCAATACTGGTCCATTATATGGACTACATTTTGCAAGTTGGAACTATAAATTCTAGCCCGGTTTAAAAACAACGTATGTGCCAATAGTTTCCCTATGGATAGGATACCTATGTATAGGTGTTTTTCCAGAAGAGCCAGAATTTATAGTTCCAAATTGCAAAATGCAGTCCATATATTCAGTGGAGTTAAAATAAATTGCCCATAAGGCTACACCGGGATTAGAAAAAAAAAAGATTTATCGAACTCATTTTTTTTCTTTACAGATTTCAATTGATTTTTTTTTTGGCAAAAAACATATCCGTTATACCTCGAGACATATTTCAGTCGTCTCCTCCCTAAGAATTACTTCGTTACCCTGACGCAAAGCTGAAAGTCTGCGAACACAGAAATATTGCATTCAATACTCAAACCGAGCGGATAATTTTCGCACTTGCTTACTTTGGGACTTATTTTATGGTTTACAAAATAGATTCCCTGATAAAAGAGAAAAAAAATGAGATTAGTAAATGAACTTCTCCTGCGAATTGTCCAAAATACCCCCCCCTCCTCTTTATTTATATTTTTTCTTTTACCTTTTCGAAAGCGTCTGTGTCCTTTCATCAGCAGTAGTATTCATTGAAATCGATAATTTTCCCTGGAATGTATGATGCATCAAACGGCACCGATTTTGTTTCACAGCTTCGCGTTAAATTATGCATTTCCACACATGAGAGAAAAAATGAGATTTGTAAAAGGACTTCTGAAAATTGTCCAAAATATGCCCCCCCTCCTCTGTATTCGTATTTTTTCTTTTTCCTTTTTGAAAGCATGTGTGTCCTTTTACCGGTAGTATTCATTGAAATCGATAATTTTCCCTAGAATACATGATGCATCAAACGGCACCGATTTTTTTTCACAGCTTCGCGTTAAATTATGCATTTCCACACATGAGAGAAAAAATGAGATTTGTAAAAGAACTTCTGAAAATTGTCCAAAATATGCCCCCCCTCCTCTTTATTCGTATTTTTTTCTTTTTCCTTTTTGAAAGCATGTGTGTCCTTTTACCGGTAGTATTCATTGAACACGATAGTTTTCCCTAGAATACATGATGCATCAAACGGCACCGATTTTTTCTCACATCTTCCCGTTAAATTGCATTTCCGCACATGTAAATGTGATTTATGGCCGGCCCACATTCTGAAGAAATTATAATGCACGACAGCCAAAATCTGACCTCAGATTCGAATTCTTCGTTGAAAATCATCAAGGAATCATGTATCATACTATACGTAAGAATCGCACTAGGGGACGAATGTAAACAAGTTACGTGGGTGGTCACTCCGAGCACCCGAAGAAGTGGGTCAGCAGTGGAAGAAACAGATAACGGAGAACTCAATTCTCGGAAACCGAATCAATGGTTCTAGGCGCCATGGCGCTAACGCAAATTCCGATGGGGCGGCGCGGCACAAAGGAACTGGAGATACCGCCAGACAGACTGGCGACAGGTGGCGGGCGATGGGCTCTCGAAGGCAAGAGCAGGGAGGGGAGGGAATAGAGCCCGGCGCGTAGTTTGCGGTTCCGCCGAGAGAGAGCGTTGGTCATCGGAGAAAATCGTCAGCAAGTGCATATTTTCCTACTTTCTGTTGGGTAATTAATAAGGTTTAGTTAATGTTTGATTTTGATTTTAGACTTCAGGAAAGTTAAACGCACCCAGTGTGCTGCTGTTTTAAGAGAAAACGCAGTATGGGCCTTCAGACGTTGCCAACTCTCCCACGATAAAATATTTATTTTGGAGGAAAGTTATGTTTACTTAATAGATTAAATTGCAAACAAAACTGCATGAAAAATTGAAGAAAACTATTCAGAATTTTCTCAGTTGACCAGGTTACTATAGAGATAGTGTGGGATCATTCGGCGTTTTTCCTCAGCACGTCAGTGTGAGTCTAGTTGATATTAATTTCCACCGGGAGAAAATAAATTTGACCCGAAAAATCTCCACAAGTACATACGAAGACTGAAGAGAGGATATTAGAAACGAAACTTTTCGACTTGTGTCTCATTTTCATTTTTCTTCCTGCGTTTTTTCATTTACTTAGGGTGGCGTAATTATTAAGAGGAGGGGAGGTATTTGGGGGTGGGGGGCTGCTGTGCCCACACGAACGCGTGTAACAGACTTTGCCGTGGTTGGCCGCGGTGGATTCTGCATCTATTGCCACACACTGGAAAAAAAACACATTGGATCTAGAGTCCAGACTCTTAAAAACATCGACAAGAAAAAGTACTCTTGATTCAATCAGGATCTAGCTTAAATCAAGAACCAAGCCTCTTAATTTAAGTGGATTTCGTTTCGATTCAAGCAAAAATCCGATTGAATCAAGAGTATTTTTTCTTGTCGATGTTTTCAAGAGTCTCGACTCTAGATCCAATGTG
>NW_017550728.1:6930-18078 GCF_001854935.1 Bemisia tabaci | reverse complement strand
TGGGGGGGGGGGGTCGGGGGTCAACCACACATGGGAGATAAGTACCTGCGCCATCCAGAAGAACTTGAATTGTGCTGCTTTCGTAGACAGACTCGGACGCATCCATAAGTCCAACCATGAATCTTTCGCTCAACGACTCTGTGAAGTTACTTGTGAATTGAACAATTCCCCTATTCCGTTTATGGATGTGATCTTGGAGGGCATCCTCGTAATTTGAATATTCCGTCTGTTCGAAAAGAGCATACAAAAATATCAGACTTTGAGCACGGATTGTCATACATGAAATGGTAAAAGTATTGCTACTGCATTAGAGTGTCGCGTATGTTGCCTACCCACTGAATAAAAGGACACTTCTTGAATTATTTGCTATAAAATTAAGATAGATTGCAATTGTTCATTACATTGCAAATTGCCTATCTTTCTCACGCGTGGGACTCATTGGAGTATGATTTTGATAGAAAATTTAACAACTTTTGATTTTGTTAGTAAGAGGAAACATTGAGAAATGCATTAAATGATTCTATTCCTTTGTTTCATATCTTTACCTAAGAAAATATACTTTAATGAGTAAGGCAGAGCGAAATGTTGCGGGAAGGCTGTGCAATTTTCAAAGCAAGCCGTTCTAGTAAAAGGGAGGTGTACTGTACATCGAAGTTCATTTTTCGCATGCGGGGAAAAAATTAATGGAAAGGAGGTCGGGCTTTTTATGTTGAATTAAATCCAAAAAGTCGCAATTACTTCCTTGTCTGAATGGAGAATTTGCACGCAATTTTTTTATTGCTTCATCTGAAAGTGCCTAATGAGCTGAGTTCGCAATATTTTTCATAATTTTTTTCTGACATGGGAAATTGGAGAAAAATTGATTTGAAAGTGAGAAAATGCACCGCCTAGTGACGTCATCTGGCGGCATTTCCCATTTAAACACATGTATTTTCGCAGAATCGGTTATTTTGTCATATCTCCTCTAATAATTGCTCAATTTATGAATCAAGGGTATCTTCGTGTTCAGTTCACTCAGAGGATTCCACTTAAACAGGAAATTCGTCAAATTTCAGACCCTTGCAAATTCTCCAAGTTGAAGAATTCATAACCTCACTTTGGAAAATTGTATATGCACTGATGTAAATCAGTGCCAAGTCATACTGAAAATCGTTTACCATCACATAAGTTCGATTTTTCAGCTCGTTCAGGAAAATGCAGCTGGCCATCATTTTTGGATTAGACAGTATACAGCTATTGGTGAAAGTTCGAGGGCAATTTTCAACGCCGCCGGGAAACTCTTCGTTGACTATTGCTAGAGGTAAATAGTAAGGATCATGAGCAAATGCTATTTTGGCACAGATATTTAATACGAGAGGCAGCATGAGTCCAAATATTGTTAACCTGAAAACAAGCAAAATACAAGCGTTGAGGCAAAAATTATACAAGGAGGCAACGCCCCGTGGCCGCTACGCGGCTCATACGATTCAGCCTCTTCAGAGGTGCTTCGCGCATGACCCCAAGGCCCATCTCGCGGGCCCCCATGAGCAGGGCCGGATTTAGGGGGTGGCCACATGGGCCGAGGCCCATGGCGGCAAATGTTGAAATTTTTTGCAAATGTAGATATCAAGAAAAAAATCTGATCCAGAAAAAAAATCACGAACGAGAAAAGGCGAATAAATCTCTCATTTCCTGAGAGTTAAAGTATATTAATTGCTAATTTGTTCGTCTTTCGTCGTACAAGAGACAGCGCATTTCATTAGTCTAGTTGAGAGAGAAACTAAACACGAAAGGCCTGGAGCGGCGCGGCGCAGAGAGCAATGGTGACGAGGACTTGAGATGGAAAGGAGAAGCCCTCGGCGCGCCGGTCAGCATGAGATACATATTAGCGCCTACAAGACTGCATGAATACTTCACGCGTTGCGTCAAAAACAGTTCGAGGTCAGCGGCGGTCGGCGTGAAACGCATAGCGCCTACAAGACTATAGGGATACTTCACGCATTGCGCCAAACACTGCGGTTGGCGCGGTGGCGGAAATTAAAATCATTCAACCACATTCTCATTTATTCTTGCATAATTTTTTCGTTCTTTTCTTATAAATTAAAGGCCTCGTCCACACAGAGATAGGTTTACGGAACTTAATTTTTACGCAAAGTTCTGTGAATTTTTGCTAGTAGTGTTGATAGGGTTTTCGCAAATAATGTGTCCAACAAGAATGAACGCGTCTAATGCACCCCTCTCCCTTCGGCACGTTCATTTGATGGTTTTTATTGATGTTTCAAAACGAATAAGAAGGTGGCGGCAAAATACAGGCAGCCCACGCCCACGGGCGGTACGTAGGTAAATCCGGCCTTAATATTAGGTGTTGCATTTAGAAGAAAATTTCACGAGGGAACCAATAAAACTAGTTCTAGAGCCTCAAAGTTTTATGTGCATCACAATGTTTTGTGTGCATCACAATGTTTTGTGTGCATCACAATGTTTTGTGTGCATTGTGTGCCTCAAAGCATCTGGACACCATCTCCTATCGATATAGCTGCAAAAATCATGAATGTCGGCCCTGTAGGAGCTTTAGAACGAACTTTGATAAAAATGGTTCACATAGTTTACATGGAAGAACTTACAAAGTCCCGTCATCTAAAAAACTCAGGTAATATTTCCGAAATCGGAATTGAGAGGCCTCATCTAGGGACTATCACTCGTCAATAGCCGCAAAAATCACGTCGACCCAGTACACTGAAAAAAGTTTATGTACTCACGTTGCATAAATTATGGGTCGGGGCCATATACAGACTGTGAAAAATTTGATGCCGACCTATGAATAGTGATAGAGTCCATTTTAGTAAGACCCAGCGTCCATACCGCATGAATGGTGAGTTCATACACATACTTTTCCATACACGACACGTTTACGGCAAATCTCTGCTATTCGTGAAATCCAGACCGTATGTATGAGCAGTTCATAACTTGGATTTTCCAATTAGTATAGAATCTCACTACGTAACCATTTTTTTCAGTGTAAAACGGTAGAACGAACTGTGACGAAAGCGAAAATTTAAGGCGTCAAAGAGCTTAGTAATGATGATGATATCTTAATAGTGGGCTCTCTAGAGGACCACAAGACACGATATGAATTGGATCACATTTTTTAATACTTATACTATTTCATACTTACACCAGGTTGTTTTTAAGAACGTAGAAATTTTTCAACAGTTGGGCCTTTATGCGTGATAGAGAGATGCGTTTGGGTTTCTCGAAAGTCCTGACCTTAGAAAGACTAGTTTCTTCTTTGGAGATCTGAAATGATGAGAGGTGTACAGTGAGATATTTGACAGTACAATGAAGTCAAACAGAATATGATCTTTAGCCTGGTTTCGTGAATTGACACTTAATTTTACGAAAGCAAATACGAGCCAAACAGCACAGTGACATAATTATTCGACTAGAAGTAATTTACTGATTTTTCGTATTTTCCTCCTTTATCTCCCTCAGTACTTTCATCGCATTCAAAACGTGAGTAGGAGAAGGTTTATGATATTCGATAGGCATACGGTGCCAACCATTGTTGACACCTTCCTCAAAGAAAGGCCTCTTTGACTTCATCATTATTGACACAGTTCTGCGCGATTTACAATTTCCGCGGCGGATATTACACATTTTCAAATTTTCCCGCGTCTGCAGACTTTTCTTCTCTCAGGCCCTGGCCATTGACAGATTTAGCGGCTATGTGCGCTTGAACGCCATATTTAAAAACATTTAACTTACTTTACGGGAAGTTTTATTGTTTTCCTGGTAACAGAGAGCGAGGAATACATCCTCAAGGTAATCAGTATTGTACTCTTTGAGCAAAGCCAGTGGGGTATCTTGTGTAAGCATCTTTCCATTTCGCATCAGACCTATCTAAATTTTGAACACACATTAATAAGCTTGATTAGTCATTATGATGGGAATACATGATAAGAACTAAAATGAATTCATTTAAAAATAAAAAAAAGGCAAGTTTAAAATCAGATTCAAGAAATAACCTTCCGAATGTGATCGTTTTTTGCGGTGAAAATGAATATTGTAGAGTTAAAAAGCATCATTATTTTGTCTGGAGTCTGAAAAATAACAGTTATTCCATGAGGCACTTCAGGGAAATATTTATAATCATATAATGAAATCACGATGGGTCCTTTCGAGTTAACTTGGCCTGCACTCCTCCACGTACTTCCAAGTCTCTCCAAGATAGAAAAAAAGATTGCCGAGGTCTATTTGAGGTTTTTTTTTCTTTTCTTTTTTTAATTCCTCCTCAAGATAACTTTTGGAGCTACGCTCGCACCAAATTCGACCGTGAACAACCTCATGTATCATACACCCATAAATCGCCTCGAATAGCAACAAGTGTTTTATTCTCCTTTTACTTGACTCATTTTGCTCTGGGGTAAAGAAACTTTCAGTTTCTTTGAGTGTTTTCTATTTTCTAGATTTTCTGGGTGAGGGGGAGTAGCTGATACTGTTTCAAATTTTAAGGGGAGGGGAAGCCCACCCTAACCTTCAAGTATTAAGCTCATGAATGTTTCACAAAACCTTTCTCAAGTTTTTTTATTTTTGTCCGAGCTCCATTAGAATATGAGGACTTATCTGTAACAATAGCGGATGTGAAAAATTACCTTTTTGAAGCACGCTTAAAAAACTGTTTTGTTCACAGAAAAATTTAATATGTTTGGCTCTGGCATAATGTACAGATCTCGAAGATCACGTCTCAAGTATTTTCTCAAAATTTTCTCGATGCCAAAACAGTTTTTTGAATGTGTTTTGCAAAGGTAATTTTTCACATCCGTTATTGTTACAGATAAGTCCTCATATGCATTCTTGTGTTCAATGGACACTTTGCGATGTGACATTTTAAAAAAATTATGAACCGTAAAAGATAGGAATCCGTAGTAAAAGTTCCTCATTGATACTGACCCCATCTGCTTGGCGTGCTTCTTCTATGTAGTGTGTTGTGAGAACTACTGTTTTTCCTTGATTAGCCATTTCTCGTAGCCTATCCCAAAAACTGTAAGCACCAAAAATATGTAGGTAATTAGCATGTATGTCAAAAGGCAACGCATTTGAGGACATATTACACTAGATGCAGCTCAACATGAAAACAGAAAAGGGTTGAATGTTCCGATAAATTAGTGTCAAAGTCATGTTTGGTACTCCAAACAGTACCAAGGATACAAAGTAATTCCATCGAGGAAGTGGAATAATACTAGTTTCCTGTATTTCTCGAAAAGGGTTAGTTGTGTGTGTGTGTGTGTGTTTTTTTTTGTTTTTTTTTTGAAATCTAGTGTCAAATTTGAGCTAAACGCCCCAAAGCCCCTTTGACACCGCAATTTGATAGCAATATAAGCAATCAATATGCAATAATATGAAACAAATCTGTTGATTGGTTGCAGAGATGCTTTTTTCCCTCCACTTTAAACTTTACCCGGTTGCCATTCTGTAACAATTTTAGATATTGGCCTTAATTTTGCGCCGAAAATTATATTTTTTTTCTGTCCATTCCGACAATGTATAAAAGGTAGAGGTTGTCATTTAAAAAAGTTATGAAAAGTACCCCCCCCCCTCTCAGACGGATCTCTCCAAATTTTTTTCGGGAGGGGGGGGGCAAAAGCTGATTTTAACTTTTGAACATAATCGAAGTTTAAACTGGATCGCATAATTAGCATTAACATTATAAGAGGTGCGTAATTTTTGAAAATTGAATCGATCTGTATGCATGGCCATTAGTTTCGGAGACCTAAACGAATGGGTATAAAAATAACCGTGGCAATAAGCTGATTTATTATGCGCGTTTATTGGTAGGGCCTTTACCGCCACCGATGGAAATTGAGCGCATGCCTATTTTGTCATCCTGGAGATAACGCCGCACTCATTTTCAGATGCTGCCAAATTTCCCTTGTAAAATACCTATTTTTGTGAAATTATTAATATTTTCACATGAAATTTTTAGTACCTTCATATCAAAGTTCGAAAACGAACTCTTCAAAAAATCAGAAAAAAAATATTTCAAAATTTCCTCGGAAGTACGTATTCAATCGAGGGAAATTTGGCAACGTCTAATGACTCATGCGGCGTTCCTCCTTAGAATGACAGTATTGGTGTGCGTTGCGGATACTCCTGATTTTATTTCATCAAAGGTATGTTACGGAAATTATCTTGGCATTTAGGTACTTTATTTTTCAATAATAATTAAACCTTTAGCCAAGTTTACCTTCAGAATATTATCGCGGTAGAAGTATAACTTACTTTTTACTCAAAATTGGATCCAGCCCAACAGTCGGCTCATCCAAGATTAAGACTTTGGGATCGTGTAAGAGAGCTACTGCCAAAGAAACTCTTCTTTGCTGTCCTCCACTGGAAAATGAAGAAAATATAATTATCATTCGCTGTTGGATTTTCTTCCAAATATTTTTAACCATGTATGTCCGTTTGATTGAAAGATATTTATATCAACGTTTCTTAGCTTTGAGTTTAGGGCTTTCAGATTTTTCAACAAGTTACCCGAAGAGTTGAAAAATCTTTATCAAAGCTGAGTCGCCAAATTTGTTCATTAAGGTATTAAAAGAACACTTTCTACAAAACCCTCTCTACACCTTGCAAGCAGTGGCGTGGCGTGAATTGCGATAGATCGATTGTTATGCCATTTAAACCTATGGTAAAGAATCGATTATTAAGGTGTTCGCTGCGAACACCCTATTTATCGATCTTTTTCCATAGGTTTAAATGGCAGATCATTCGATACATCGCAAAGCACGCCACGCCACTGCTTGCAAGAGTTTTTAACGTAAGATTACTCTTATTTTCAACTTTTTCTAATGTGACTTGTATTGGGCCTTTCTGTTCAGGCTAATGTGCTAATCTTTACAAATAAATAGTATGATGGAAGTATGATTCGCCGTCAATTCTTCACTTTTAACGTAATTCATTTTTGAACTTTCAGTATTAAATGGATTTTATGAGATGTAATCTGTTCAGCGTCAACATCAGCTGAAATTATTAAATCGTCTGGAAGTTTCGATTAAGAAACAATATTGATACCTACAAATTTTGATGAAATGAGATTTAGACGAGGTAACGACTAAATGCTAGTCTACTGTAAAGCAGTCTTCTTACAAGCGGGTTAAATCATTTTGAGAATTATAATCTTATTCGATTTTGGATCTAAGAAAATTCCTGCAAGTTGATTATTCCTAAGGTCTGGGGTTGAAAATTAATTTCGAGGCTGTCAACCAATGAGCGTTATTGCTATTTTTGTGGTCAAAAGTTTCTCGGAATTTATTGGTCAAGTGGTGTAGTGGTGCAACAAGAAACACACCATATGGACGGATAAATTAAAATACTTCTTTTCTACACAAATCAATGGATTTGAGTTGTATCTAAAATAAAGACCGAGAATTGGTTCCCTTCTAACAAACTCGGTCCTTTTGGCCTCCTGAACTTTAGAAATATGAAAAAAATATCGCTCAGTATTATTAAATTATAAATTATTCTGACGCTTGAAAGACAAATTGCTGTGTTCATCTTCATGGACATTCTGACACAGCTAGAAAATAAGGCAGAATAAGTTCGCCAAATTCTTTATTAAAATTTCAATCAAACGCGCTGAAAAAGGAAGTTTTTGTACGTCTTTTTCCCGTAAAAAGCCAAATTTTCTCACCTTAAATTTAGAGGGCGTCTACTGAAAGGTGGTAAGGCTAACAAATCGGATAGATATTTACTCCTCCTTTCAATTTCGTCTGCGTCTAAATTATGCAGGTACCCGTAAAACCTCATATTTTCCCGGACGCTAAGTCTCGTGAATAATGATATATCCTAAAAAAAAATATGGATGAATATTAATTCTAAAAAAGAAAGGAAGAATGTATAAATAGATTATTTGCTGATTCGTTGCCTTCATGACCTTTGGAGCCAAATGGGTTCGATAAACTAGTACTAAAAACCGCCTCTAATAAAAATTAAATGCATAAATAGATAAAAGGACAAAAAATAAATTTGTCAGTTGAGGGCTAAAATTTAGCTCCAAAGCACTTTTTTTGAACAGGAAACCGAAGGAAATAATGCCTTAAAACTTTACGTAAATTTTTTCTGTGATATAAAGAATGCAATCAAATAATTTTAAATCAGCATATTGCTGAGTATTCTGTACAAAATAATTAAAAACATCTCAGTTAATTTGGCCAAGGCCAATGTATTAAATAAAAAAGAATTTTTTTTGAAACATAATTAAAAAATTAATTAAAAAAGTAAGAGTAGCCAATGTATTCAAGCTGATTCTGGTAAAATGCATTCAGATACTTGAAAAAATGGAGGATGACTTATTGAGGATTTTTCTAATCATTCATTAAAACAATGGAAATCCAATTTTCAGGAATGTATCATCATACATGAGGACACACAAGTTGCTTTTACAATGCATACTGACGCTCTGCGACACCCAAGCGCCACACATACCCGAAAATTATTAGGCCACTGACATCTCTTGATTTCATTTCTACGTATCATCAATTGCTACACCCATGCTACATTTTGGAAAAAATAAGGGGACCTCAATATCGAAGCACGTTTATTGCATCTTTATAGCTTTCCTATACTTCACACGCAGTAATGTCCTTTACCAAATGAAAAACACTCATGTAATTGTCAGTCATCTTACCTGGGGCATAAAACCTATTTCTTTGAGATCTTTAAGACTAGTAAAAATGGAGCCAGCGTCTAAGTCGCTTCTTCCGACTATTGCATTGACTAGAGTAGTTTTTCCGCATCCACTTGGTCCGAGCAGAGCAAATCTGTCAAAAAGAAAACTTCGGTCAGTGAATATCGCATAATGAATATAACGTTGGGTCGTCGATGGTGAACGATGGTGACATCTTCCATTAATCATAATGTATTTTCAGTGGAGTGGTAGATTATCTCTTTCATCACGAGAAAAATTATTCTGCTGATTCAACAATTTTGTAGTTAAAAAGTTTCTTACACGTTCCAATGTAGATTTTCAATAAAAAAATACTAATTTAACCACCCCCGTGGTTGAATTAACTTTCCAATATTGTAAAATGTAAATTTGAAACATGTCGGACATATTTTTTTAACAATTTAATCGTTAAATCAGCAATCCGTTTTTTCCGTTATTGTCATAATCGTTTTGGAGCGTTTGATTTCTTATAAAAAGCTTGACTTTTAATGCGATTCTCGAATGATAAAATATAATTAGATGAAGGCAGTGGGCGCTGAAAAGTGCACGTGCCTCCGAGAAATGATCGAGTCTATCAATTAACAGTTAATTATCCCGGTATCGGTTAGCGCGACGCAACTTTGTAAAAAGCATTGGCCGAAGGCCAAATGGAGCAGGGATTGACACACGCCGTTGTGCGGCTCTGCCGATATGTCTACGAGTACCGCCAGCCATGACTGCAGTTGACAGATCGTCGTACTAAAAAATATTCTGCGGCGTCTTTATAGATGGAAGCGCCAAAGCAGAATTAGTATAACTTCTTCTCCTGTAACCCAAGTAACCTCGAGGTGACTTTTTCCTCATCATTGTAGGAATCCGATAATCATAAATTGATCGTCAGGAAATGAAATGTGCCAGGAGAGGACCGGCTCAATTCATCTACATGAAATATTAATGATTATCACTTATCAGTGGATTCGGTGAATGTTTGAAAACTAACCAAAATTCTATGGATTCGACAAATAGTATGTGAGTTATGTAGTTTAACTCTGTGCCTTGTTAAGAATTAAATAAACCGCATACAAACTAAGTAGGATTGCTTTAAGTGTTATGCATATCAACTTCGACGACGTGATAATATCCATGAAATTATGGGACGTGGTGCAGACCTTATTTCATAGCTATTTGGCAACACTAAGGAAGTAATGTCAATACGCGATGAGTCTCAGACAATATAATGAGTTCTTTGACGCACCTAATAATTTAAATCCCAACGTATAATATTAATAATCTCTTTCATACATGCATCAATCATACATGCATCCCAGTTACAGGAAAAATGCGTGGGACTCTTGCGCTAGCTATGGAAACAATGTTATCAGTAAAGATAAGCTGCACTTTAGCGGGATTGCACTCAAGATCTAATGGGAAACAGCAGTCGTTTGACAAAAAAGCAAATTTATCATTGCGGAAATTGACAAAATTAATTACGGCTTTTTATAAACGATGAGCAATTTGGGTTAAAACTCAAGGGATGTCATTTGAAATTTTTGAGTTGTCCCCTGCCCCCCTCCCCCCGAGGGGATCAAAAACTGGAAAGTATACTTAAAAAATGTTCCCCTTCGATAAGAGGAAAAACGTTTTCAACCGCAAGTCGATATCATAATTAAAACTAAAGTTACGGCCAGTGGTGCGTGACTTTTGAATTACCCTGTATAACATAGATATATCCATTAAAGGTGTGCCCCTGGTACTTTTGGAGCGGTCCTCACTTAAAGAAGTCTATTAATTCAGCTTCATTTACAACTGACCCATTAGACATATATTTGTTCCGGGTGTCACCTTGGGCGTGTGCCTCAAGCCACGAGATCCTCGATTTTTTTTTTTTTTTTTTNTTTTTTTTTTTTTTTTTTTTTTTTTTGGCGGACGAGCAGTCTAGAAAATATTAGAATTTTACTGGGAGGGAGGGGAAGAAAAGGAGAGTGGAAAATTGACGGAAGGTTCCATCAACCGACAATTTATTAACATACTGGCGACCGGCGTGTGACACAACGGACGAGTCGGCTCGACGCACAGCGGGCTGATTATTGAAATTCACAGACAAAGAAGACGAAATGCGATTAGAGCGATTCCATTGGTTGAAACGAGAGGTTGTAATGGACTAAGGAGGAAATTATTGACTAGCTATAGGACCTCTCGGAAGTTGCCGTTAGTAAGTTTGTTATTTATCTCCTTAGTCTATTGCAAGAGCACCCACTTTCACAAATAAGATCGTTCCATTTTCTCTTCGTCCTCTGTATCTATAGCTTTGTCTACCAATTGCAATGCTCATCTTGAAGGGCAGCGAGTCAAGGAGGAGAGATCGAACATGTTGTGCGGAAACTTTTAAAAGCCGCTTTAAAGTCTTCGTTAGGTATAAAAAGTAAAAGTTTAAAAGTGGTTTTAGTAGTTCCTTCGCGGGATTT